>MU186617.1:39748-57465 GCA_016904865.1 Pissodes strobi | reverse complement strand
CGTTTGCGAGACGAAAATTTCAGAGCGTGTCGTTCCGCGGCCTTTAAAAGCCACTGTCCTTCAGTTAAAGAAGTATTCACTTCAAAAATCTATCCTTTTTAATATCTTGCCGCTTCTCCATAAACTTTTCATGTAGTCGTATTAGGCAGATATCTAAATTTTTGTTGTTCCGAATTACCCACTTGAAAGATGCGCATTTTTTATATTATCATATCCGATAAGTAGTGACTTTGAGTCGTTCTAGCACGGACAAAGTTGCAAGTGTCTAAAAACCTGACATAACAGTTCAATAGGGAATTTCTAAGAGTGAAACTTTCTGAATGCTTCTCTGTTTCGGAAATGTTGGGAACATGGACTAGGTAAAAAAAGTTTTATTTTTTTTCTCGAATAATATTATTTTTTTAAGAAAAGCCGACTACTTGACGAGAATCTATGCGAGAAACTGTATTAGAAGACACTTTGGAAATGATTATGCCTTTTATACAGGGCGAGCTAATTGAATTTAAACTTCGTCATTTCGAGTTTGGACACACGTCACTACATTTTTTATTACCGAATAATGTGCAGCAAGCACTTTTGTACGTTGAAGTGGGGATATCAGCCAAACACCCCATCAGTTTGAAATATCTACTTAAGAGGGCTAGCCAACGCATAGTTATTTTCAAGAATCAATTTCAAATTATGTTGCATATTTTAAGGTCTTACTGAGAATATTTACTAATTAATTCAATTAGGTTTACACAAAATCCTTCATTTAATATAGCGAAGCTATTTGTTTTATTCGTTTTAGTATCAGGAGTCATGATATGGAAATACTGTCCTTTGTCCTCTATATAATCTATGTTTAGGTGGGTCAACTCCTCGCAACGACAAACGCCTAAAAATCGTAATGTTAAGGTCTCCTAAAAATATAAGAAATAATGTCATCAACTAATTATGAAATAACCAAACGCGGAAAGAGTGGAAGATCGAAAACAACACAAATATAATCACGCAATTTAAGCTATTTAGCAGACCTTATTCAAAAGATAATCTTCGTGTAGAGCTTCACCCAAAAATGGTTAATTTTTTCTTTCGAGGACGTTGGATTTTTGGGGTTTAAAATTTTTATGTTTAGACGCTAGAAATTCCAATAATCTTCCGAATTTAAAGATTTCGATGTTCTTGTAAAGCCTCGAAGTTGACTTTAACATAGAATATTTGGTCCATTAAGGTGCGTCCAGACCTGTGACAAGACCGCGTATCGTGACACCGCCGCGAACCTCGTCGCGTATAGTCTGGACGGTACCCCGTAACCGCAACGCGTGACCTCGCTGCGTTTACCGTGTGTCATCAGTCCGTTCCATGTCCTGTAGGTCTTTTAGTGTCGCATCAAAGGGATGCTACGCTGCTTGGTTCGGTCAAGTCTGGACGGGACCGCGTATCATCAGACCGTTTTGCATATTTGATTGAATTTGAACCAGTGTAGCGGCTATTTTTGTTTCGAATTAGTATTTGTTTTTTTAATATCAAGATGGAATGGGGACATGAGTCAACGTTAACATTTATAGAATTACGCAATAAATGATCTATAACTATGTATGCTGCTGCTGCAACGTCCATGATGACCGACTGTTTTTTATTTAAATGAGCGGAACGCTGTGAACGGGACTATGATACGCGACGATGACACGCGGGGATGACAGGCGACGATGACACGCATCGAAGTTCGCCTCGTCGTGAAAATGTTCGCGATGCTGTCACGTCACGGGGTTTTGTCACAAGTCTGGACGCACCTTAAGGCAGATGGGGCTAGTTTTTCACTTATACTAAAAAAATATGCCAGCAAGACATCTTGATTTACGCCTTTCGCCCCTTCTTTGATTCTCTAGTCCTCAAATTCATTCAGTTCTTTGCTATATGGACTGACTTCGAGATTGGGGAAAAAGTGTCATGACCTGAAAAATTTTAAGTTTGAGCTTTAAGTATATGGTATGCAGTAAAAATGTTTAAGGAATATATGAAACACGAATAGTCTATTTGCAAGACCCAAACGCTAACCTTTCTGTCAATTTATTAGGAAATCCTGACCACCAACACGAGAATGAAAAGGGGTATTCTGAATTATTAAAATATGTATTAAAATAGCGTCACAAGTAAGATAAGCAGTACTTAAAAAGAAACTTTGAAATTTTATTTTAAAATGCTTTTTATACGTTGGAACCGTTATTTGACGATGAAACAATCGAGGCTCTCTGTTAATACATCCTTTGGTGCATAATAATACATCAAAGGAGAGAAAATAAATGTGTCATGGGTGGGCTAGGAAAAATGAAAAACAAATTTCGCTTATTGTGTTCTGTTTTAATTAGCAAATAGTTCATTTAAAGGTATTTTACACTTATTTCATGGTATTTAATAATTTTACTACTCACATTTTTTTCAATTTTCCTTTATTTATATGAGGAATATATTACCAGAGTGGACACACCAGTTTCTGGCCAAGATGAATTGATACTAATAGAATTAATAAAGGCTTTTGTACTGGAATGTGTAACTGTTGTTTTTCTTTTCAGATCTATATCGTATTGAGATCATCCTTAATATGTGCTGCACCCCTGTTCAACACATTCTACGCATTCAGAGAACCGGACAGAGCTTTCGACAACCGTTTAAGCATGATTTATAACGACCTTGGATACGTTGTTGGTTATCACGAAGGCCGATCGACTGTAGAACTGATATCATGACAATGCTTGCAATTTTTTCTATTGAAATAAACATATAAAATCCTGAATCTTTGTGTTTAATTTACATCTATAATTTTGTTTATGGTAGACTATGAAATCAAGCATTCTATAGAATATCTAAATGTGTTAGGGAAAATATCTAAAAATGGGTTTTATACAATTCCTAAAAACTGACGGACAAAATGTTAAATGTTGTGTAATTTATGCCTTTCTGCATGACATGGCCGGCAATCTAACAATTAATCTAATTTATTATCGTACCTAACTTTTTTTTTATGGCAGTGGCACACGCACTAAAGGGAGATCCTTGGCGCTCGACGAGCGGTGTGTGTGCGAGATGTTGATTGACATGGTTCTTGAATAGTTGTAGGTTATAATTAGTTGGAAACAGATGTCCTGGGAGTGAGTTTCACAGTGATGCAGTGCGCCAGACAAAGGAGTTCTTGTAAAGCGATGTTCTAGGTGTTTTCAGTTGTACGACGAACTGGTGCGCTCTTGCCGTCTGTCGTAACTGCCTGAGAGGAGTTGCCAGGGGCGGGATGAGGCGGGCCAAATCCTGGGAACATCTGCCGCGAAAGTATTTGTAAAACAGAGATATCTCGGCCACATGTCTGCGGTGTTCCAGACTATCCATATTCCGGGTCAATTCCGGGTCGCCCACGAGACGCACAGCTCTCTTCTGCAGCAGCTTTAGGGTGTGCTTTGGTGCGGCATCGGCACACCGGATGTGTGAGCAATATTCTAAGCACGGTCTTATTTGCACTTTGTAGAGCAAGAACAACTGCTGCAGTGTATACAGTTTTTTGTTGCGAAATAGCGCTCCAAGTTTCTGGGAGGCTGATTTTGCGATGTTAGCAACATGGTCATGCCAGGACATATTGCTGTTGACCGAGACACCCAGCAGTCCGATTGACGAGGACGAAGGAATGGTCGATCCTGCCATAATGATGTCAGGGCCCGCTGTATTGGCCCTCTTGGTAAACGTTGCTGCTTGGGTCTTTGCTGCATTGAACTGCACCAAATTTCGGTCGCCCTAAGTTTGAATCTTCTCCAGGCCTTGATTAATTGCTGTAATCTGCTCCTGTCTGCGGTGATGAGTCTCAGTCGCTGGTAAGGGTTTTTCTGAGCTACAGTGGGAGACAAAGGCTGCTAAACTGTAAACAGTATTATTCGTTTCGATTAGCAGGTCATTAGTATAGATGAGAAACTGAGTTGGTAAAAGCATTGCGCCCTGAGGCACGCCCGCGTTGATGGTGAATGTGTCTGAGATGTGTCTATCAACTGCAACGTGAAGAGATCGGTTCTTAAGGAAACTTGTAAGCCAGCTGCAGAGATAGACTGACAGTCCGAAGGACGGCAGTTTGTTGAGCAGTCCGTCATGCCAAACTCTGTCGAATGCCTTTGAAATATCCAACGCAATCGCTCGAGACTCTCCGTAGTTCTCAATTGCCCTACTCCATATATGAGTGACATAGGCCAATATATCTCCTGCCGATCTCTCTTTGCGAAAGCCGTATTGATTATTAAATAATATGAATGGATAGACTATAATCGAAATTTATCATTTTCAATTTTCAACAAATATCGTCTATATTGAAATACAATGCATAGCCCGTTGCTTGCTTCGCTCGCTCCGGGTACAAAACGAACAGAACCAAAACTAACCCACGTCACGCCCAAAATCAAAATTTGTTGTAAATGGCAATTTTGTGCTTTGCATGGAAACCATTTGGCAATTTATAGAATTCCTAGGCATTCTATGAAATTCCTAAGAAATGTTTAAAGCACAAGTCATGTTTCATACATTTCCTTATTCCATACAATGACTGAATAATTAATTATACAGTGGCCGATAAGTTTAAATTTTGATCAGTGTTTGATGAGACCTTGCATTTGTCTTTTTCTTGCTTTGATCTGGCCTGCAATCAAGAAAAGCCCAAGCAAGACCATATATATAAGATTTTATTTTGCAAGACAAAATATGGCAGGGTTTGCAAATAAAATATAAAAGTACCTTATATAATTTTCGATTTTAGGTGGAATTCGAAACGAAATAATTAAGAAGTATATACAGTATATCAACAGATAGACAAAGAGGACAATTGGACCAAAAATTTAGTTTTTCGATCATTAGTCATTCTTGGCAAAAGTTTTCTATTTTTCGGAAAAATTCGGTCTATTAAGAGAATTATGGACTTTCTTATCTACAAGAAAGTCCATAATGTTAATTTTTATTTTAAATTATTTATAAACTGATTTGGAATAGTGGAAATTTCAGCTTTGGACTAGATTTCTGTAAGTTGTCATTTTGCTCCAAAATAACAAATAAATGTAATTTACTGTTAATAGTATTTCATGTTTTCGTACTAAACTAAACTACGAAAACACGCAATAATATTAACAGTAAACTACAATTATTTGTCATTTTGGAGCAAAATGGCAACTTACAAAAAAACCTAGCCCAAAACTGAAAATTCCCCTATTCCAAAACAGTTTATAAATAATTTAAAATAAAAATTTAGTATTATTTATTCAAACACACCTCCCCCCCATTAAAACGCATTTCGCAGACTGCTATTATCTAATCTGATCAGAACTTTTTCTTATCTCCCCGAGTGAAATCATTTGAACTGACTAAACTTATTTGCCTTAAAATATTGATATTATTTTTAATGGGTTGCTGAAATGTCAATTGCTCCTAACGGTCTTAAAAATACGCATCAGAAATAGTGAGGTCTCCCTAGCCTCGTTGCAAGCCACACAATTGGGTCAATCCAACGATCTCCAAAAAGCCACTTTGTAACGTCGCGTGAACAATGTGCTGGGCACCCGTCTTGTTGAAGGTACATATGGCAGCTTATCTAATATGAAAAGTTTCCAACATTTTCATATATGAATTCCTACTGCGTATAGTATAAAATGCCACGCCAAATGTTATCTATTTTAAATATTGGCGACATACAGAAATTCTTAAATCTATGTTGTGAAGCTAATGCACCATTTGTGAAAAAGTCGGAAATTAAAATAGGTTTGTGACACTGGTTATTTTCATTTAAAATTTTGTCCCCTACTCTCAAATAAAAAAACTGATCATTTTTCATAGTCTCCATCATCTAATACTTGATTAAAATGTGGTTTGAATGGGAAAAATTATTTGCTTTTAATTTTTTTTTAATTTGACTTTTTTGACGAACTGAAAATCTTGAGCTCGTTTTAGTAATGATAGATGAGGGTTTTCAATAACAGACTGCAAAACAACTCCTCTTAGGTAGGCACAACAACCCCCTGTCGAGATTCTTCGCAGGCCCATGTATCATGAGCCTCTAATCCTTGGAGCCGTCCGCCATACCTCTTCGGCCCGACCCTCCGACCAGGCCTCCAATACTCTTTCGCGAACACTCTGGGCGATCCCCACACAGAGATCAGTCCTTAAGTATCTGTGTGCGGAGCCTTCTATGGCTAAGGTGTCAGCGGCCTCGTTTTCCGCTACACCCAGATTAGCGAAACCTTTTTAAGCTTTGCAAGTTCGGTCAGCCAGCCTCTATACTCCCTTACGAACAAGGAGCGCCTGCGGACCGACTTCAGAGCCATGAGTGCGGCCCTGCTGTCGGAGCAGAAGAACATCCTCCGCCACCGACTTTGAGCCTTAGCAACTCCCAGACCCCCATCATTACCGCAAAAATTTCTGCTTGGAAAACCGTAGTGTGCTCGCCCAGTGAGGCGGCTAAATCCCGCCCCGGGGCCTCACAGTACGCACCAGCTCCGTACAGTGTTCCCATTCTGGATCCGCCTGTGGACCAGACTAGCCCATTCCAGGATCTCGTCCTTCCCTCCATCCAGTACTCCTTCGTAGGGAAGACGAAGTTTAGCCCCCCGTGGAAGCCTATCTCAGAGACCATCGCGTCACCTGGCATACCCAGGATGGTTAGGTCCCCAGACAAGCCCCGCCATAGACCACAATGGCCATGGCAGGGGCCACGGTACCTCCACATCCCCACATCAGCTAATCTCATGGCCGCTCTAGCCGCCTCGTACCTCACCCAGTCCACGGACGGAGGCAACCCCACCAAGCCTCCACAGCGCTAGTGGGCACCATCCTCATGGTCTTGGTGATGCAGGCCCAAACTAACCCAGTGCCCTTAAATCTCTTGGTTAGGTAATTGAGGCTTTTCATGTATTGAAATAGAAATGCCTGAAAACTTTTCAACAAATCATTCTTGTACAATTGTACATATCTGTAAGAGCTAAGGCCGGTTCCATAACACTGCACCACAAATATTTTTTCTTCAAGTTAGCCATTTAGCATTATTTTTCAACACTAGATTTATAATTAATCCTGCGACATTTTGTGTCATAAGGAATAGGTAAAATGAGGTGAAAAATGTAAAGTTGGAAATTGTTCGAATTTTAAAAGGAAAATAAAAGTGGAATACTCAGATGAAATTTACAAATTAATTTTGGGGTAGGATTTTCTTATTTGCCATTTTGCACCAAAATGAAAAATAAGGGCAGTTTACTCTTAATAGTAGTGTTACTGCAAGGATAGTAACTTATTATCCTTGTGGTTACTGCACCATTAAGTATCTTTCGGTGAATGAACAGTATCTCAGATAATGGGTATTATTAAGACTTCCAACGACCACCCAATGAAATACTCCATTTTAAATAGATTTATGACTTTGATTGCACACTTTCTTTTTATTGGTTAATTTAAGTCACGTGTGTAATAATTTAGAAAATGGTTGAGAGTGTATGGTGTTTGTGAGCTAGCCCTGAGCGCTTAATTTGTATATCTTGTAAAGAATGTGTTTTTCTTGAATTTAAATTAATTTATTATTAAGTGAAGTGGTATTATATGAATACTTAAATTTAGCTTTTAAATTGGATCATTGGAAAGGTAAAACTGGGTTTTGCCATGCACCCCAATGATGTGCTAACAGCAGTGCAAAGAAGTCCTGTAAGCAAGTAATAGGGATAATCCGTTTACCAACAGCAGACCCGGCAGGAAATAGCTTTTCCTTTTTGAAATAAAGACCCGAAATTTCTCATAGAAATACGTAAACAATTTCAGAGGCTCGTGCTACGGTTACAAAGGAAAAAATACATGAATGGTTTAGAAATTTGGAAAGATACATCATCGACGAAACTCTACAGAGCGTAATCATGAATCCAAACCGTATATTCAATGCCCATGAGCTGGGAATGTCAGGTAGCCTTAAAACTGACAAGCTTCTTGAACCTAACTAAACCACGATATATGTACTCTGACTAAACATTATGAAGAATTTTATATTGTAAATAGTAGCCCAGAAAGGGAAAGCATGACGGTTCTTTGTAATTTTGCGGCATCGGACCTAGGAGTACCACCAATGTTGGTAGCACTCTATAAACTTGTACCCAGAAATTGCAGCTTCTATACCAGATTCTTATTCTATTTTGGTCAATCAGGTTCTGGTTGGATGTCATCCGAGACCTTTTATGAATGTGTAGCTAATTGCTTTTTCCCATATTTTCTGATGGTAAATAATATAGAATGTTTCATATTTTTTTTCTAGATGAACATAAATCACACATTAATGTTGAACCACTCGAATTTTGCCGTGAAGAGCCAAAGTGCTTATTTCCCAATGCCATCCACATATTGCAGCCGTGCAATATTTCTTTTTTCAAACCACTGCACTGTTAACATTAGTTTAGAACCAGATAAAAAATTTTTATAAAATAATTAATATTAAAAAAGCACAAATAAATGGGAAAACAAATAATTTTGCAACTTTTAAAACAAGCCCTGGAAGCTATTGCGTGTCTGTAGATTTAGATATTGAAGCAGAAATCAATATGCAAGAGATAGAAAAAGACATCCATAATACAATAATATCGTTCTAAAGAATATAAACCTAATGTTCAGCCATTGTCAACATAAGGTATTTGCAGAAACTAAAATACCATATAATACTCTAAATATAGAAAAAAAACCATGATGACCTAAACAAAATAACCCCAGGAAACTAAAGCTATTGCGTGCTTAAGGTGCTTGCAGAAGCCAAAAGGAAAGATAATACAATAGAGATAGAAAAGAAAACTATTATGACCTAAACAAAATAAACCTAAGAAACCAAAGCGATTGCGTGTCTGTTGAAACCAAGAGGCAAGTAAAACACTGGAGACAGAAAAAGAAAACTATAATAATGACTTAAACCAAATACTCCAAAATAATGACTCGAAATAAAGAAGATATTATATGCAATAATTTAAGTTCAAACAAATGTGATATAAACGACTACAGTACAAAAAAAATCTCAGCAAGAAGTAAACTGTGATATTGAGACCGAAAAAATAAATGATGTTAAAGATAAGCGAAGCAGCAAAATAATTATTATTAATAACGAATATAATTTAAGTACAAATTTATGTGATATAAACGATAAAAAAAACAGGAGACTGTCATTAACGATAAGCATAATAATTTAAAAACTGATAAAATAATAGGTGTGGAAAAACTAGCAATAACTTTTGCAACCAACAATAGCGAAAAACTACCAAAGCAGATCAATCAATCCGTCAGACTAATGAGAGTAATAAGACGCAAAAATTTAATATATTATCGGACGTTATAACACCTAAAGAAAATAACTTTACAATATGGAAATACATCTACATTGGCCTAAAATTGAACAAACTAAAAAAAAGAATACAGCAAATATGCCGTTTGCCATTATCTCAAAACAATGGAAGGAATACTATGACAGAAAAGATAAGGTTAAGAACCAAAAATCAGCCAATATTGAAATTAAACATTTAGAAAGAAAGAAAAAGGCAAAGGCATTGAAAAGAAAACAAATAACACGAGTTAAAACTCAAGTAAAAATGAAGATGAAAATAAGGAACGAAGTGATTGGTGTTTTTTTAACTTTAAAATTTATTATTTATTTTAATAATCTATCTGACATTCTAGATATATTTTATTGATTGAATAGTAAAAAGTAAGTACTTTTAATTTTATAAATGCGAGTCAGCCACTT
The DNA here is from genome assembly GCA_016904865.1 of Pissodes strobi. Classification (NCBI taxonomy): domain Eukaryota; kingdom Metazoa; phylum Arthropoda; class Insecta; order Coleoptera; family Curculionidae; genus Pissodes; species Pissodes strobi. Next base: position 47,714 of record MU186617.1, on the reverse strand, counting down.
ATATCCAAAATTAGCGTATTTAAGTGATTATTACCAACACAATATCCTGAAATGTTCATTGCCTGGTGCATTTACCCTATTTCATGCTTTCGCACCCTATATAAGAAAGTCAAAAATACTCTTCGTATATCGAAATTTTTCGGTAAACAGAAACTTCTTGGGTTGTTACTGTATATTTTTCATTTTGCCTTTTAATTGGCTTGAACAACCAATGAAAATCTTATTACAATGTTTTGTACAACATTTTTAATTAATCTGTGAAATCATCACTGCCATTTTTTAAATTATCTCTTCAGATTTTACAAAACTATTACAATTATATAATAAGCAACTACTATATTTGTTTTCCTAGTTAATGTTAATATCTGAAATTTGACTACTGATAGTTGACAAAATTCATGGCTCTTGTAGCATGACAAGACTTTTACCTGCAACCCAACACTTTCTGGACTTTTTGTCTAGTGTCATCATCATATCATCACCATCATTTACTATGATAGTTAACAGAGTATTATGTAACATCCTACTATGTATGTAAATAATGAGACTGCTCTATGCACCAACAACCTCCCAGCACACATACTTCGAAGTCAGCCCTTCGATGGGTCGTACATATACTATGTCGCGTAAGTAAGTAATGCTGCATCTCATTTTCCCTAGGCTCTGATGTGTTTTCAAAACTGTTCCATAAGGATTACCAGTGCATGTCTATCGCACGTCTTGGAAGGATATCATGAGAAAATCACAACGAACAAACCCATTACACGTTTTTTTGGTTCCACAGTAAGAACACAAAGATAAATATGAGGGATGATACTCTTATTGCAGGTGGTTTTATAGAAAAATTATGTCCCTCAGCAGGCCCCTCCTCCTCCTTTTTCGACGGAGTGGACGACGTCTACCTTGGGCTTGGCCCAGGTCGATGGTGTCGACCATTGAAAGGCCTCTGGGTCACTTTCAATATGGATTTTAAAAAGAGTAGAAGTAAGATAACATTCAGAAAAGATCAGACTGGATTAAAAACCTGACATCTAAATGCTGTATTTATTAATCCGATGTGAAAAATTTAATTGTTTTCTGCATTTTCTGAGCTCTGTCACCATTGCAAGAGAGCAGAACTCATCAAGCACTAAAAAAATATATCGTTTATATTCACGAAAAGTTGATTTGTGAAGCTATGTGTGTTAGACTGGTTAATTGATGAGATACATTTGCTGATCACTTACCGCGCTTGCAGGGATACTCCCAGCGTATTAGGAAGGTTTCCACCATAATGTTAAACATAGAGTTGGGGCTGCTGTTGTTGCAGGGGTTACAGCTGGGGTGGTTTTTATTTTATAGCCATAGGTGGAACTCGACATGCTCGCTGTTTCTAAACTGAGCATTCCGGTTTGATTGATCTGTGCGGACAGTTTGCCACGTTTGCATTATCGGCTTCCTGTTCCGACGATGTTCCCACGATATTCTGATGTACATTAATGTTTTTACCTCTTCCTGTAATTGACACCAAGTTGTAGTCGCATAAAGTATTACCAAGTATAGCGGCACACTTCCTTTCAGCATTTCATAGACTACCTTTGCGTTAATACTAACATACCTCTTATGTTCCCGTCGAGACCTCGGTGAACATACGCTCTGACTTTTTTTATTTCTTTCAGCGTAGCCATGGTACTTGTTATTGTCATTGTCTAGTATTCGCTTGAGATTAATCCAGTTCACGTTCTTTTCCAAATAAATAATGGTACTATTTCTCGCATATTTTATCGAGAATTTTTCTATGCACAATTTCTTCATATCGATTTGAAGCGTTTCATGACTACTGCATAAACCAGGGGGGGGGGGTACCTGCCCAGGATTAATTCTGATATTAGTAAGGTTTGCTTTGCCTTTTCTCCGCAGCCTAGCACTCGCTATAGTAACTGCTTGTCATTTGAGACTTTCGCTCTGTTCTCTCTCGTATGTGTTCTTAGTTGGTACATTTGCAGGGGTGCCGAAGTGTAACTGTAATTCTCTCACATTTTGACTAAATTTCAAGAATTTTGAGTAGGATTTTTAGTCAAAGAAGGTCCTGGTTTGTTAGTTTTATGCGTGTCTACTTTCATTTCAGATTCTGACGCAATATCCTGCGTTGTTATGGCACTCCTCTGCGAAATATCGTCAGACATTGCGTAAGGCATTTTAATTCAACATTCAGGCACCGATTCCCATGAAATCCGGCAAGAAAATTAGGCTACAAAATAAATCTAGGTAAACTTTTGCTACAAAGGCAGAAAACACGATTTAAGCGGCTTAAATCAGCGAGAGTCCCGAATTTCCTGAGAACCTCGGATCCATTGCCCGTCTGTATCGCGGTCACACCCAGAGAGTGCACAACACTGCCGTCCTAAGCCAAAAAGACGCATCTCAATATTTCAACTTTTTCAGTTATTGCGATTTATCGGTTTTTTGTTACAGCACTCTTATTTTGTAATTTTTGTGAGTTTTTCAAGATTTGTTTGTAGTGATGTGTGTGAGTAATGAAGAACTTTGAAATTTAATTTTTTTAGACAGTGATATTTTAATTAAAAATGAGATACGCCTGTTGGGCTTAGGATTTTAGTACAAATCTGAGGTACGTCTAGAAGGGTAATGTATTTTGCATCCATTATATACTTGCTATTACAGATATACGCAGGTTTATTACATACTTTTTGTAGAACAAAGATTTATTGAGCGTGAATTAAGTTTAACATATAAAAAAAAATACAAAAATATTAGTTAGTCATCGTCTTGCGAATCTGGAAGCTCTTTCCAACACTGAAACCTGTTCTTCATTATTGCCCCGAGATTTTTTATTATCGACGCTTTCTTTTTGGATGGAATTCCAAGTAGGTACTTTTTGTTGTTTTTTTTTTACGGGGGCAGTTTTTATTTTTCGTAATTTTGGCTCTGAGAAAATCAAGTTTCTATAAAATTGTTGAACCGTCAAAGTTATTTCGGTATGTCATAATATCGGAACCGCTATGGACAAATACTTACTAACGTCTACGAGAGCTGAATCAACAAGAATTAACCAAGTGCTAATCAAAACTAACCCAAAGCTAACCCAAAATTAAGAATTATTGTTTTTTATTAGTTTACCTTTTTTTCTTAATTTTGGATTAGTTTGGGTTAGCCTTGGTTAGTTTTTGTTGATTGAGCCCCCGTAGCGAGCGAAGGGCCACGCAAAGCCATAATAATACCATATGGATAGTCAGTTACCGTCAGCGGCTAGACGTTAGTCAAATACTTGGACTATTTCATTTAGTATGGCCGGGGGTTAACTCGACTAAGTTTATATTGCGAAGTGTAATCCTCCCAAATAAAAAAATGCTCTAAGGCCATTGGCAGAACTTTAGTTTGCCATGAGGCTAGTTTTACGGCTTTAATAAAATCTGCAAAATCGTATATTATGTAGCCCATCTTTTTCATTGACAGCTCTACTTTGTGATACAAAGAATACGCGGCCATAAATGTATGGCCGGCTCCAAATATTTTATAACAATTTTATTAGCATTAACTTCATCAGAATTAACAATGTGGGACAAAAATGAAATGACCAGTTCTTATTTTACGCAGAGCAATGATCAAGCCATAATGTTATTTTGACAGCGTCTCTTTTCATAAAGAAAAAATGGTAAAATGCGTTTTTTCATTCATCTTTACTACGTTTAAATAAGGCGTCATGACTGAATTATCTGCCCCAAAATTAAATTCGATAGTCCGAGTTTCTTTCACAAAGAAGCTTGTAATTCCATAAATTTAACTTCGCATTCAGTAAAAAGCTTGTCATTCCAATATTATTTACCACGCGTCAACAGTGGCAAATGTTTTGCTATTCTTTTTTTTGCCAATTGGTACAAACCACTCATTGTGCACTGTTAGTCTGTTTGTGAAAATTGCAGTTTTAAACGTTTCTAGTCTTGGCGGGACTTTAAGCAATTTGGACGCATCTAAGCGCGTACTGTACTTGACCCGCATTCAAAATTACCAAAAATCCTAAGCGAAAAGGGCGCATCTTTGAGAACCGTCTTTTTTGCTTGGGAAATCGAGATACGTCGAATTGGATTAGGAATTTTTATTTATTTTGAGATGCGTCTAAATTCATTAGCAATTTTTAGGCACAATCGATTTGAAATGCGTCTTTTTTGCTAAGGGAATAAGTTAAACATAGTATCTGGGGTCCTTAAGAACCATAATATAGGTATAAATCAAAAAAATATTGAGATGCGTCTTTTTGGCTTAGGACGGCAGTACACGTGATGTCACCCTAACAGGTAAATAAAAATGGTAATATTTTTGCAAAATGTTATACTTAATATTATTCTCAACAGATGGCGGTGGGAGCCAATTTGTTATTAAATTAAAATTAAAAATAAAAATTCTACAATCAGATAACTTACTCTGTTAAATAGACACCACTATTACCAAAAACACTGTTGAGAATGCCCCCGGCAAAGAATAGTGGACTACTAGACAGCACTTACTGTAGAACACCTACGCTAGCTCAGCTAAGGCTGGTTTGTTGCTTAACTTTTTTTCCACTAGACAAGTCTCAAATAGTATACGGGTTTATGAAATTAACACACAAAAAAAAACTTGGAAATAAAATGAAATCTAAGCTGTAAAATCGGATATGTTAATAATTACCTGTCGTAGTCTATGTTTCACGTGCTCTGTTCTCAAACAAGTTCTAGGACTCTAATCCAAATTAAATAACGTCAGATTTGGGGACAATACTTTTCTTAAAAGAAAAAGTATAGTACTAGCCATATAAAAATTCCCTAGAATTTTACCTAAACCCAACCTACTGTCCGTTTGACAGTCTAATTTTAAGGATGTGACATAAAAATGTATAATTTTCATACATCAGCACTAACACACACTCTGCCCGAACCCTGCAACCTAGACGGCGATAGCTCTTACCGGGCGTTACCACACAGACTATTCTATACTAATTGAACCCGGTTAGAATAACTTTTCCATAAGACCAAGTTGCAAGTTTCTAAACAAAGCCAAATCCTCAAAATGCTATGATACGATTTTGGTATTATCGCTTAACAAGAAAATAAAAATAAATATGAAATATAAACATTAAACGACTGCCGAAACTCGGCTCCAGAAATCCTACGAATTGGAATTATACATTCACAAAACAACTTAAAACAACTTACCCATGACTGCGGTTTACAAAATCTTCCTGGACAGCTCTTAATTAGACGCTCAGTCTATGCTGTGCCTGTGAGTATGGGATAATTGCCATCGTTGGTTGAGTCCAACCTCCTTCATCTCCCAAAAGCTTAAATCGGCATACAAAACCTATTTAATTCCAAATTGAATCTTTCTCCTAGGGAGCTACTCAGTTGTTCCAGGGAAAACTTTTGGCCACTGAAGAAAACAAAAGTCAATAGCAACATATTCTCCTGTTTTCCCATCCCTCTTGATTAACAGACAGAAAATTCTGTAAACACTTCAAAATTGTCCGACTGTCATTCATCTAAATCCCTTAAGGGACAGTTTCCCTGCTACTGTCATGAAACTAGTCAGGTTCGGCCTTATCGAGAAATAATAGAGATGGTTATCCAAACGATATCCCTGTCTATAATGACTTATTTTCTTTTATTGTCATAACTAAATATATATTCTATGAATAATTATAATTTACACCAGTAACAGTTACTCCCATCCCTAAAAAAAAATTACAAACATTATATGTCCTCTGGATCATACTATGGTTTAAGGTCTTGAACTTGCCAATTCCCCTTCGATTTTCCATCCAAATCCTCCGATTCAGAGACACAATCACCCAGTTTTCCAATTATTCTACATGGCTCTTCGAAGTTATCAGCTAACTTTCCAGTAAAATAATTTCCAGCATCAGACAAAGCAAACCACCTCTCCTATCTGAAAACTAACTTCCCTACGTCTAAGATTACACTGATTTCTTGACTTTTGATGAGCTTTTTGTAACCGAATATTTACAAATTCTCTCAATTAAGCTAAAGATTAAAATTATCATTTTTCGCTAAATTGGATGAGTTATCTAAGTCTTTTATCCTTGAATATTCACTAGCATGAAGTACCATTTCCCTACCAAAATTAATAAAATATGGAGTTCGCCCAGTTACTTCATGTACTCCTGTGTTAACTGCACAAGCTAATGCGGGCAAGCTCTCATCCCAAACACTCTGATTATTAGACACAAAAGTAGAAATCATAGTTCTTAATACCCAATTAACTCTTTCAGTATTATCTGGTGACGGATGATAATGATAATAATGATCCCTGCCGCTCTCATGAAACTAGTCAGGTTCAGCCTTATCGAGAAATAATAGAGATGGTTATCCAAACGATATACCTATCTATAACGACTTATTTTCTTTTATTGCCAAAACTAAATATTATGCTCTATGAATAAAAATAATTTACCCCAGTCAGTGGCGTAGCTACCGGGTGGGCCAGGGGTGGCAAGGCCCCACGGCGCCAAGAGAAATTAGGCGCCGCTCCGAATTTATTAATATGCTAATGCTAACAATGCTCATGAGCTTAACTGAGTTTTTAAGTTAATTAAATTATAATACAATCAAAGATCAAACACCAAAATATGTATTAAACTTTTTACCCAGCCAATACATTTTGTGTCAGGTATTTATTTTTATTCTATGTTCAATTAAAAGATATATCCCGGCGGCATATTTACACATCCTCACATACAATGGCACCAGGGTGCTGAAATCGATTAGGTTTTGTAAGCGTTTGTAGCGCTACTTTAAAAGCTCACTGACTTAAGCACACTTTTCGCATGGCCCTCCGCTCGCTTCGCTCGCTACGGGGGCTCAACAAAAGGGAACCAACCAGGTGCTAACCCAAGACACCCAAAATCAAGAAAAAAACTGTTTAGAAACTTAACCTAAAAATATAAAAAAAGCAACGGGGTTTGAACCCAGGCCGCCGATAGCCGCCGAATTGATACCTAACCATCTAGACCTCTCGACCACGAGGGCTCTTGCCGCAAATTGATTGAATCACGAAGACATGGCGCGATAGCTTTTGTAGCGCTACAAACGCTTACAAAACTTAACCGATTTTAGCACCCGGCGCGGCGGCATTGGTACATGCAAATTTGTAAAAACGCTGCGTAAGGTGGCATGCGACATCAGAGACAAAAATTCCGAAAATTTCGGTCGTAAAAAGTATGTGTTTTTTAGAGTTTCTTAGCCAGACAAGTCTAAATAGCCTAGCAATACTAAGCATAGTAAATGACTTTGTCCAAAAATTAATTTTGATCAAATAATCGATCAATTTATGTCGATTTAAAACCGAAGAAAGACTCTAATGTTTAATTAATTAATTAAGGTTGCAGATGTTTAGTTTACGTTTATATCTAAATATGTATGTACCTGTTGGTTGGTTGCCGTTTATATATTTTATATTCATGTAAATAAAAAAAAGCGTGTGCACTATGTGCGCATATCAGAAGTGAAACTTCTTAAACTTAAACGCCCTAGCCTGGGATTTGGTTAAAAAGTAGTTTTTTTTTAAAATATATCACTCAATTAACAAAAAGGGAAGGCCTAAATGAAAAAAAAAACTATTCTCCATACAAGTTTCGCTTATGTCTTCACAAGGTAATAGAGCAAACTCCATATTTTTATCTTGTAAACTAACAAAGATATCACAATAATTATACGCCCTAGCCTTATACATATCTTAATGGATTTGGTTAAAAAGTTGTTTTTTTTTAAATATATCACTCAATTAACAAAACGGGAAGGCCTAAATGAAAAAAAAACTATTCTTCATAAAAGTTTCGCTTATGTCTTGACAAGGTAATAGCGCAAATCCCATATTTTTATCTTGTAAACTAGCAAATATATCACAATAATTAAACGCCCTAGCCGTATACATATCTTAACGGATTTGGTTAAAAAGAAGTTTTTTTTAATAT
>MU186617.1:3968-39348 GCA_016904865.1 Pissodes strobi | reverse complement strand
GGAAACTGATATATTCCCCATTATTTGTGGATATATATACACAAAATACTCATTCAATCACCTCCATAATTATCTAATTCGTGTAGTACATTGGTACTTTAAATCAGCTCTCAAAATACTTAATCATTTTATTATAGAGGCTCTGAAATGTTTAGTTAATAATTTATCATATTCACAAGATACAGCAGAGTGTATTAATATTATATGGACCTGGTGGAGAATAGTTAATGTTAAAAGCTCGCTTAAAGGAAAACATTTACTGGATAAATCTCAAGAACGTTTCATCAGACTAATACCACGGCACATATAACAACCAGCAATATTACTCGACCTGTCAGGCGAAAAATTAAATTTGACCTTGCTAATGTCAGTTCGGTAGGAAAAGTCAGGGCTGGATTTAAAATATGTACAAGTATGATTTTCCTTTAACAGAGCCGTAATATAAAATATCAAATATCAATGGGTTATGAAATATATGTATACCTTGTTGTATGAGCAGGAAATCAATCTAAAGAAATTCTTGGAAGAATATCTCTGCTTTGTACAAGTTTTTATTGCTTAAACACCATGGCTTTTTGCATTACACAATGTCATAAACAACGTTCGTCTCTCACCATGTCAATTATTTGACAAATACACGCCTATGATTTCGATTTAACTCCAATAGCAATAAAATAAACCAGTCGTAAAAACACGACACCGCTGGCGGCAGTTTGACGGATTTCCTACCAAGGAATATCTTGCGAGCGGACTTGCGCAGATGCAAAAAAAGAAGATGTGATATTGCTGGTTGTTATATGTGCCGTGCTAATACCATCAGCCTCCAACGATGATATGAAATTTAGTTTTCTGCTAAAAATGCAAAGTTGGCTAGATTCTTGACATTCAGCTAATTTTTCAAATACACTGACTCAACAAATCCACACTGCAGTCATGGACTACTGGAAGTTTAACTGAGCTTAATATGACATGTCTTACTGGGCAAAATTCAAACGGATCCATTGGGAGGGCGTTTTGGAAAATATAGGCAATTAGCTGGTGGTTATTACCATATCTCTGTTCGACAGCTAAAAGTCAGAAAACAGGCTAAGGATTCAATCTTTATTATTATTAAAATCTAAACATTATGGAGAAATTAATGTAAATACATTTTTAGAACTTCCTGAATATGAACAGCCGTATTTTTTTTGCCAAAAATTATAAATAAATACACAGTCTGATACAGAAGCTATAAAATCTGAAATGTCAGTAATCACTTATTTAAGTGAATATCGCTGTTATATTATTTTAAACAAATTAAGTGGTGAAGAAAATTTAAATTTAAATGAATCTTGTGTTGTAGAGGATTCCTACCATTTTATTAATTCCTTAAGTCGTCGTGCTCTTTTATATTCTAGTGAATAGGTTGTCATAGTTTCAGCAGCATATTATTTAAAAAACTGATTAATGAGTTCAAAGATACGTTTTTGAAAATTTACAATAAAAAGTAGGTATTTTCTTTATGGGCTGTTGTTAAACTCTCTAAATGAAAATAGCCTTTTGACTCCTTTTGAAAATTGTAAAAATCACCTAAAAATTCATATTTATTTTTTTTTCTTAGCATCTTTTGTTCTAAACATAATCTTTCGAGCAAAAAAAGGAAACTGGAAACTTTTAATAAATAAATATTAGACCTCAATAATATACCCAATCTACCCGAAAAAATAAAATCAGAAACCTCTATAAAACTTTTTCATACTTTATCATAAATAAACTACCTTAAAATGAAAAAAAAATTAAGCAATTTTTATTCAAACAAATGACAGGTTTTGACAGCTCCGTATTTTTTTTTATTTCTTGTACTGACAATAATTTTCAAAAAGGTCTAATGACATATCATAAGATATCAAAAACTGAAGAAATGAGTGCTGTCGTTTGGCAGGGTTTTGACAGGTGTCAAAATGGTTGACATTTTTCGGTTTACCTTGGTCGACTTAGTATAGAAATCGATATCTCGATCATCAAGATCCGTCACAGTTAGTCTGCTTTTAGATATTAGATTTCAATTTTTGACAGCTAACACCGAGGTTAGCACCGGCTCACCTGACGTATCTACAAGGTTATGCACATGATTAAAAAATGTTGCTTAGGACATCCCTAATAACATATCTAAATTTCATCCAAATATCACCTGCAACTATTTTCCATTTAAATATTGGATGAAGAAAACAGACTACCAAATATGAAATTACTATTATCTATCGTGACACCTTTATACCTATAGTGACATTTTACCACCTTCTTATTTTGATAAACTGGATATTCAAAGGTTTTGCTTTGAAATTTAATTTTCCTTTAAAAAAAAAATCGAATCGAAAAAAAAATCTAAGGGCTGAGTTCATGACTCGTAGCCTTGTTTTAACCGGAAGCCCTTAAATATTATTTATATAGGTATTGTCTACTCAACTGTGAAATTTTAAAGGAAATTTAAATATACCCCTGTAAATAATTTTTGACCAGATTAGATGATGTCACGCGTAAGACGTCAGACCTTGTTGTAGGAGGTATTTAGGAGGTATTGAGCGGATACGTCGCGCCAGTAACTATAATCATAGATTCCCGTTAACTAGCACCTGTGACATTTATTACCGAATACGGCACCTTTAAAAAAAGTAATCCGGTTTAACACATGTCTGCGTTTTAAGCCGCAGCCTGTACGATTTTGTACCGCTTTAATGTCTGCGGCAAATTGATGCCACAAAATTTTCTGCTAACCTGCTGCACAATCTCTTGAGTAGCAGTGAAATATTTAATGCTATTTTTAATGTCAAATTATTAGTGGTGCCGTGGACCAGGTTATTATTTATCTCTTTAATTCAACTGGAAAATAATCAAAAATAGATTATGTTAAAGATTATATAAGTTCCACTCTATATCGTTTCGAGCGTAAACCAGGTGATTATCTGCACTGTTAGACAATTTGCTTTCAACAGCAATGCTTTGGGAACATACGGTGCCATTAAAAAAAAGGCTGCATCACAGCACAAAATTTTTGTATGTATTAACTAAAATCTGACTTTTGCATCAATAATTGTTGACTGCCTGAGGTTGCGCAAATAACTTGGGCCATAGGAGACTGTTTAAATCAGAGGAAATTCGTCATCAATTTCACGATAACGTAACCCTTCTCTGAATCCTGGCCACCAACACGAGATGAAAGAGAACCTTCTCAAAAGTGATATTCTGAATTATTAAAATATGTAATAAAATACCATTAAAACCATAGTTAAGTTTATGATAAAACTAAGAAGTAAAAACTAAGCAGTGCCAAATTTCAAGTTTGGCAACTTTATTAAAAAATGCCGATTATAGATACGCTTCGTAAGTTATTTGATGTCCAATCATTCGAGGCTCTTTATGAATGCATGCATCTTTTGGTACATAATGTACCAAAGGAGAGGAAATAAATGGGGCATGTGTCTAAGTGTAATAATGAAACATAGATATATTTTTCACACATATATCGTTTCTATTATAATTGTCAAGTAGCAAATAGTACATATTAAGATGTTTGATTGAATTCTAATTTGCATTTATTTATATGAAAATTACGTTAACTAGATCGGTCACGTTTCGCACCAGTTTTTGGCAAAGATGTACTGCTACTAATCCAACTAATACTTTTGTCATAGCCTAAAGAAAACTATAGCTGCGACACTTAAGCGCGGCACCTTTGAGAAGCGAGGACCAACTTTATCACTATGTAGTGGGGAGGAAATAAATAAATCTAACTTGACGTCAACCCCCCGGCAATCATTAGTGAAGTGAGCCGTACTAAAATTTTTTGGGACGTTATATACTAAAATTGTTACTCTGCCCTATTATTTTATTTAAACTTTCATCACAAAATATATGATTTATAAATGTTTATTTCGAGTAGACCCATTTTTTTATCCAAAAAGCTGCATAAAGAGAGCCGGATATTTATTTAAACATTACACCTGAAAGAAATAGTTAAAAATGTCTTTTGAAGTGAAATTAAGAATGGCGAATGTGGATTACTTGTAGTAAGTACAGCATTCTTGAATGCTGAATATACTAACTCTAATAGAATATATGCTCCAAGTTAATCTTTAAATATCAACAAGATCTATACACAACAAAAGTTTTTTTATATGAGATTTTATTTTGCAATTAGTTACGGTTTTAGACGAACTTGTGAAGATCTGCAATAATAATTTTGAAAATTTTGATTTATCTAGTTGTTCTCTTCTAAGCTAAAAAAGATCTTGCATAAGTACATAATTTTGTTTTATATAGATTCTTAGCAACCTGCGCAATTTTTCGTAACAGCTTTTTCATTTTATTCGCTAGATAAAAATATTGTGAAATGAAAGTAAATTTTTGATCTGGCTATAGTTCACGAACTAGTTTATGCATGAAGTGCACAATTACGCTAAATCGGAGCAACCTGTACCGTGCGTTCAATTTATCTTGATAACATTTTGATTCGCTGTAACTTTTTTCTTTTTAAAGATATCAAGTTAAACAAAATGTAGGGTTGGTAGCCAAATTTTTTTCTACGTTACATGTAAAATAAAACACTAACTATTTTCTGACATATGAGCCTACTCTATATTTTTTAAATGGAACACCCTGTATATTACTACATTTTTGGAATATCTAGAGAAGTCTAAACACATTTCGTGTATAATATCTTATACCTATCTTTCTTTAGGTGTTTACGAAATGTTGACAGATGAGAGTCGTGCATTTTGACATTTTGATAGGCTTTAAAATCTAAACCGCATGAGAGCAAAGAAAACGGTTTGCATATTCCTGTCTTAGGTTGTCATGAGCTATCAAATGACAGTAACTTTGAATTTAACCCGCGAATAAAATTGACCGGAACTTTTAAACCTCCGGTTAAATTGAAAGCCACTGTCATTCGATAGCTTATAAAAACCTAAGATAGAGATGTGCAAACCGTTTTCTTTGATCTCGTGCGGTTTAGAGCCTGTCAAAATGCCCGACTTTCAACTGTCAGTATTTCGTAAACAGCTAAAGATAGGTATAGGATATTATACACGACATGTGTTTTGATTTCACTAGAGAGTCCAAAAATTTAGTAATATACAGGGTGTTCTATTTAAAAAAAATATAAAGTAGGCTTTTATGTCAGAAAATTATTGGTGTTTGTTTTATATGTAATCTAGAAAAAACTTGGCTACCAACCCTACATTTTGCTCTTTTGTTTACCTTGGTATCTTTAAAACCAAAAAAGGTACAGCGAATCAAAATGATATCAAGGTGCTGATCAAATCTGAAATAATGGATATATGTGGATAACGATCGACTTTTACGAAAAACAACCAGCAAAAACAATGTTTTTGAGACTTACGCCTTTATGGTAGAATACGAACTGTTTATTGTCAAACGAAATGTTTTGCACTTTCTTATCTTCCACATAACCACAACCTGGAAAATACTCCCCACCAAACCGAAAATTTCGTATATCTAGATAATTACTAAATAACTAAGATAAGAAGATGCAAATCGTTTCGCGCTAAGTTAAACAGATCAAATTCTTTAAATGGAAAGGAGGCTATTCGACATGCTACATGAAATTTATCTAGAATTTTCAGAAGAATTCGAGAATCGGAAAATATGTCCCGCTCTTTTGATACCTTTTGTATTGAAATATAATTCAATTATATTGTCAAACTGAAATCAACATGGATAAATGATGAAATGGTTGTAAGACTAATAAAAAAATTAAAAACATGTTATTTCTATAAAATGTGTATACATATGAAGGGTACAGGGGAAAAATGATCTAAGCGCCATTTCGATAGGAAACTTTTTTATTATTGACTTCACAGAAAATTTTATTCTTGATAAAAGTTGTTTGTTTGAAAAAAAGCTAATTTTGACAATGCTAAATTAAAGATAAGTTATAAAGAGTACTCAATAAATACAAAAATGATGGTTAAAAAATCAAAAACTTTGGAATATCGGAAAACCTTCTAGAGAAAAATAAAGCTCGTATTAAGATAAAAATAAAAGTCAAATACAATTTTTTCCAAAAGTGCACCGCCCCGTTGCGGAGAAAATCCATTTCAATTACTGAAAAAACTCGCTTTTTCTTAATTTTGTCCTTATTTTTTTCAGCAACGATGCACTTTTGGAAAAAATGGTATTTGACCTTTATTTTTACCTTAATAGGAGCTTTATTTTTCCTGTAGAAGCTTTTCCCTAAGTTTTTGTTTTTTTAACCACCATTTTTGTATTTTTTAAGTACCCTGTAATACTTAGTCTTAATTTAACATTGTCAAATTTAGTTTTTTTTCCAAGCACCAACTTTTATCAAGAATAAAATTTTCTGCGAAATCAGTAATAACAGTTTCCTATGGAAATGGCGCTTAGATCGTTTTTCCCCTGTACCCTTCGTATATATTTTATGAATGTTTCCATATTATTAATTTTCGATTATTTTTGGGCACTTTAAATTTTGTAACCTATTATGATACGTTTTAGTCCGTTTTGGTGTTTTTAGTTAGTTTGGGTTAGTTCAATCAGCTTTCGTTTAGTTTTAATTTATTTTAGTCATTTGAACCCGGTTCCGATACATTATAACCAATTTTAATATTTTTGGTTAGTTTTGGTCAGCCGCCAAAACTGGGTCGTTCAATCAACTATCGATTACTTTCGGTTCCGATACGTTATTACCAATTTTAGTGTTTAGGATAGTCGCCAAAATTTAATTGATTTGGGTTAGTTTTAACTTACTTAATATTATTTTTAAGCTATTCCGATATGTTTTAGCCCGTTTTGGTACTTTTAGTTACTTTTGGTTTGTTTTGGTTAGTCTTTCAATCAAATTTTGGTTATTTTCAATTTATTTTAGTTATTGAATTAATTCAAGTTAGTCGTCAAAATTCGCTTAATTTTGGTTAGTTTCAACTTATTTTAATATTTTTAATCTGTTACGATACGTTTTAGCCCTTTTTGATGCTATAGTTTTGGTGTGTCGTTCAATCGACTTTCGGTTAATTTCAGTTAGTTTTAATTTAGTTTAGTAATTTGAATCGATTCGTATACATTATAACCAATTTAAATGTTTTAATTAATTTAGGTTAGTCGCCAAAATTCGGTTAATTTGGGTTAGTTTCAACTTACTTTAATAATTTTAATCTGTTACGATATGTTTTAGCCCTTTTGGTGCTTTTGGTTACTTTTGGTTAGTCGTTCTATCGACTTTCGGTTAATTTCAGTTAGTTTCAATTTATTTAAATCATATGAACCGGTTCCGATACGTTATAACCAATTTTAAAGTTTTTGATTACTTTCGGTTAGTCGCCAAAATTCGGCTAATTTGGGTTAGTTTTAACTTACTTTCGTTCAATCAACTTTCGGTTAATTTCAGTTAGTTTAAATTTATTTTAGTCATTGGAACCGGTTCCGATACGTTATAACCAATTTTAATGTCTTTGGTTACTTGCCAATAATCGGTTAATTTGGGTTAGTTTTAATTTACTTCCGTTTTTGTACTATTAGTTACTTTTGGTTTGTCATTCAATCAACTTTCGGTTACTTTCAGGTAGTTCCAATTTATTTTAGTCATTTGAATCGGTTCCTATACGTTATAAGCAAATTTAATATTTTTGGTTAGTCGCTTAAATTCCTTTCGTTTTGGTTAGTTCTAACTTATTTTAATTTTTGTAACCTATTACGATAGGTACGTTTTAGCCTGTTTTGGAGCTTATGGTTACTTTTGGCTAACTTTGGTTAGTCGTTCAATTAACATTCGGTTGGTTTCAGTTAGTTCCAATTTATTTTAGTCATTTGAACCGATTCCGATACCTTATGATCAAATTTAAGTTTAAATAAACAAACTAACTAGCTGCATAATTATGCCGTTCTTTTCCAATTTTAACACATAAACATTAACTTATTTATATAACATATAAACAAAACAATATATACGCATAACGTCTATTTACCCAAACAACGAATCTTTTTCTATTTTAATTCATATGAAAATTTATTGCACTCCGGCCCAGGTAAGCGCGTATGATTGGCATCGAGTTCCAACTGCGTGGTGTCCTCCCTTCACTGAGCTTCACGGAGAAAATTTGATTCCGTACCCCACTAAACGAGCCGAGTGTCGCGGCTATAGTTTTCTTAGTTTTCTTTAGGCTATGCTTTTGTACTGGAGTTTGTAACTGTTGTGTTCAGATTCTATTTTTCGTATTGAGATCATCCCTAATAGGTGCTGTACCACTGTTCAACACATTCTATGCATTCAGGTTTGCACATTCCTATTTTAGGTTTTCATAAGCTATCGAATGTCAGGAACTTTGAATTTAACCGGAGGTTTAAAGTTCCAGTTAATTTTATCCTCGGGATAAATTCGAAGTTACTGTCATTCGATAGCTTATGAAAACCTAAAATAGGAATGTGCAGACCGTTTTCTTTGATCTTTTAACTGTCTATATTTCGTAAACAGCTATATATAGGTATAGGATATTATTCACGAAATATGTTTACAATTCTCTAGAGAATCCAGAAATGTAGTAATATACAGGGTGTTACGTTTAAGAAACAGTTCATTCATGGCGTAAGTCTTTTGTTTTTGGTTTATATGTTTTTTGGTTAAATTTTTGGCTTGTTTTAAAAATACAGGGAACGTAAAAAATAAGCCCAGTCGAGTCCTCGTTGGAACACCCCGTACATACATATCTATAAGAGCTATGGTCGGTTCCATGACAGTGCATCGAAAATATATTTTCTTCAAGAGTTTGAATTTTTGAATTATTTTTCAAAACCAGATTTAAAAATTAATTTTTTGTTATAAAGGATACGCGAAATGAGATGTAAAATGCACAATTGGATATTATTTGAATTATAAAAGGAAAATAAAACTGAATGCTTAGTTTAAATTTTAAATTATTCTCCGAGTAGGATTTGGTTTTTGTTTTATTTGCCATTTTGCTCTAAAATGAGAAATAAAAGTAGCTTACTCTTGATAGTATTTCATATTTTCGTAGTTCTTGAGCACTTTGTATAAAAAGTATAAAATTCTCTTGGTAGACTGTATTTGTATAGCACTAACCTTTATCAGCATTACTTTTATCGAAAAACGGGGCTGGGGCTCTGTATCAATACCTCCTTCAACTAGGCCAACTAGCTGATATTGAAATTAGCAGTGACGTCATGAAAAGTGGTCCATACTTTTTTGCCATAAGAAAAGCATTAAGAGGAGCCAAGAGGTGCCCAGTAAAAGTATTGTTTATTTTATCGCGCCTACTTCCGTATTTAACGTTGATTGCCACGCTGGGCGACTGGAATGTCAATTCCCATCTCGACGTCATGTATCCGGTGCTGCCAGATTGGGCGCTTTATCACAATTTGAGCTACTTGCTATTTGCCACAAATTATTTTTCAAAGAAACGTTAAATATTCGTCTTGGATTCCAAGATTACAATTAACAATATATTAGATACTTAATGTAAAAGTTTGCTTTGGTATATTATAGTATAGTTATATTAAATATAAACAAATATTTAAAACCCAAAAAGTAAATATATAAAAACTGAAAAGTGAAGCAATAACGGAATCAAAACCTTTAAGAAAATAAACGTTGCTAACCAATAACCTAATTATTTTGTATAAATATTAGGTCCATTTAAAAACATAATTTCAAATGTCGTTCAACAAATGCTGTAAAAATTAAAGTCCAACTAAATATACGTTAATAGTTTACATCCCAAATAATGTATGAAACTAACTCTAAATCTGGCAACACTGCCTCAGTGCCTTCTGTCAGTTAGCGTAATGGCGTACTTTCGACCGGCTTGTTAATTATTGTTCTGTTCGTTTTTTATTGTTTTTCTGTTAATTTCTTTACACTTTCGTGTGTGTAAATTTATGTGAACAATGATGTGCGGTGGAAACTCGCCGAAAAGATCTAAAGTTCATGTTTTTAGCCTCGTTTTTAGCTTTCCAAAATGTTTGGAGTTGACCTGTTGCGTTCGTGTAATAAGAGTTTATTTTGTGCTTTTTCAATGTGGTCAGCAAGTTTATAAAATTTGTTCCTGTTAGCTAATTTTGGAGTAAGTAATATTTAGTGTAATTATGCCTCATAAAGGCTGTAATGCAATGTTTGCTATATGCCCTCAGTGGTCAAAAAACTTCATGAACTAAAACGAGACAAAATATTAAAACATGGATATTCCCGTAGTTTAAAGGCCCATTTTCCCATCATTTATAAAAAAGCAAAATGTTAAATTAGCTCTCAAAATATTTAATCATTTTATTATAGAGGCTCTGAAAGGTTTTCTCTCGGGTGTTCTTAATAATTTGTCACATTCACAAGACACAGCAGAGGATCTGAAATGCCAGTTAATCACTTATTTAAGTAGATATTGCTGTCATATTGTTTAAAAAAAAATAAGTTGTGAATTTTGTAAAGAAAATTTAACCTTAAATGAACCTCGTGTTGTAGAAGATTCTTACAATTTCATTAATTCCTTAAGTCGTGGGGCTCTTTTATATCCTCGTGAACGTAGCTTCAACAGCCTATATTATATTTAAAAAACTGATTAATGAGTTCGAAGACACATTTTTAGAAATTTACAATAAAAAGTCTTTTCTTTGTGAGCTGTTGTTAAACTATCTAAGTCAAAACAGCCTTTTGACTAATTTTGAAAATTGTAAAAATCGCCTAAAAATTGACGTTTCAAAAATTTTTCTTTGCAGCATTTCAAATACACTTCTTTCTTAATAATAGTTATTGTTCTAAACATAATCATAATATTTTGGGAAAAAGGAAAAAAGGAAACTGGAGACTTTTAATAAATAAATATTAGACCCCAATAATATATCGAGTAATATACCAAATCTAACATAAAAAAGTAATAGTTTGAAACCTGTATAAATCTTTCATGTTTTATCATAAATATTTGAAGATTGCAAGGTTCTTTGGATGGAGAAAACCGAGGAGAAAACGCACTATCAAATTTGACATTACTATTACCCAAGCTATTACCTATTATGACACTTTTATACCTATAGTGATATTTTACCGTGGTATCTAGTTTCAGTTTATCAAAATAGGTAGAATCTATTTTGATAAACTGGATATTCAAAGGTTTTTGCTTTGAAATTTCGTTTTCCTTTAACAAAAATCGAATGAGGCACGTCTAAAGGCTGTTCATGACTTGCAGCCTTGTTTTAGCCGGAAGCTTTTAAATATTATTTATGTAGGTATGCAGAAAAAGGTAGGTAAACAGCAATTTCATATTTGATTTAAAAAAAAATTGAGTAATACACATTATCAGTCATGATAGTCGTGCTTAAAGTAATATCAGCTTGTAGGAGGTATTGTATTAGGCCAATTACGTTTCAAACTACATATATAAAAAAGATAAATTTACAAAACACAAGTTTTTGTTATATTTTTTCGAGATTTTTGCATCTAAAATGTCTACTTAACTGTGAAATTTTAAAAGAAATTGCACATTTCAATATACGCCTGTAAATAAGTTAAGACCACTTTTGATGACGTCACGCGTAAGCCGTCTGGCCTTGTTGTAGGAGGTATTGTCTGTATTCGTGGACATACTAGTATATATCGATACCTTTATGCCAAAGTAACGTTAGTAACATATTTATGAAAATTAAGAATTTTAGTAAGTGGTAACTATTGGTGAAACGTGTACTGACAAAGTGTCAGTGAAGAAGACGCTGAAGAAGAGTTAGATATTGCGCCTATGCTAATTTACATTCAGGATGTTCAGTTTTTAAAATATGAGTACCTTAAATGATTTATCTCAAAATGATATTTTCAGTATTTTAAATATGAGAACCATAACCTGAACTCTCAACAAAAATACTTTTCAACCATTTATGAGTAGTTATTTTCAATTTATCACAAAATGGTATTCCCAGTATGTTTATTCTGGAGAATAAAATTTTACTAAAAATTTATGGTAACAATTTTAGTATACCTACAGGAAACTTGAAATTAGTAGGATATGACCCTACGTCCTCTGACAATGACGAAGAAACAATAAATAATTTTAATCAAAAAAATTAGAAAACCTCGTAAAAATAATGAATAAAATGTGGGAAAATTCAGATATGGAAAAGAAAATCCCTATAAGAAAAAATGCCCGTATAAGTGGTCCACAAAAATCTTTGAGATATCGCGCCATGATATACACGATTTTTATTGAGGTCCTGAAGCCTAAAAATAAGCCATAAAAATGGTTATTGTCATGTGTAAAAAAGTAGATATATTGCGTAGAAAAACAGAAGCTGGTTATAATAGAAGGCATAATCCTTTCAAGTATCATATAAATTGGAATGATCAAATCTATGAAGTTTACAACAATTTTTATTGGAGACATTAGATATATCGCAAAATGCGATCTGACATGTAACAAAAAAATGTGTTTTTAACATACCTGCAAAACACACCAGAGAGGCAAACACATCTTTGCCAATAAAACAAGTGTCAAAATGACCAACAGATTTAAAAAAATTATAATCGGATATCAGCATTGCAAAAAAAGTTTTCATAAAAAAATATTTACTACAAGACCTAAGAAACATTAACTTTTTGTATATACTTTTATAGAGCTAAAAGAGTCTTCTGGTATAAATAGAAATAATTGCGTTTTTCTTAAAGTTTTTAGAAGTATACATAAAAAGGATTTTAACCTTGGTAGGCCAGTTAAATACGCTTGAGGAATTAATTTCCAGCAAGCTGAAAATCGTTTTAATACCTTCATTTGGTTCTAAATGCGTGCAATCTGAGTTTGCACCATTCCAGGAGGTGACGTACAGTTTTCGAGCTACAAGCAAAAACTGAAAAAAGTCCAAGAATTTCGCGTTTTTTGGCTCGCAAAAGTTATGCTCACCTCCTGGAATGGTGCGACCTCAGATTGCACCCATCCAATATTAAAGATGATTAAATTATTCTGGGTCGAATAAACAACAAACATCAAATTCGGTTCAGTAGCCAAAATCAAAAAATACTCCTCTTGAAGAAAACCATATAATAAAATTTGTAGAAAATAAAATTTCACGTTATATAGACACCTCAATTTTTAAATTCAGCCATTGTGAAAGACTAAATCTGGCATCAATTAAAAACCGTTTTCTTTTTTCGGCATTTTAAGCCAATAACATGAAGTCGCTGCCTGACTTTTCTTACCGCATCAATTAGGTTAGGCACGTTGACATCGTAGATACTAATTAACTTGAGGCCTGCTTGGTTTTTTGAAAGGTGACCAAGTATGTTTCTGCACGCCCCAGTTTTCTTGGCTTTGGGTACCTTCTTCAATCTTGCAATTCTTGCCGTGAAAGGACAGATGAATCAAACAGCTGAAATTCGAAACACGAACAAGAAAACCCAATACTAAATAACACCTCCAGGGGTTCTCTTGATCCGTAGTTCTTATGAAGCGTTTGCACGAAATCCTGCGAGCAGTGGGTGACAGGAAGGCCAGCAATCTCTCAGCATTAATTATTGCGAGTTTTTTGTTTGGGCGTTCGAACAACTGTGCTAGAGGGGTTATTGTCCTTTTTGGGGTTACCAATTGACCCCCAAGCATTTTAAGGGTTTCTGAAATGTCATTCTCAACATCCTTCAGAAATTCGTCCACTTTGGGTTAAGTATCAAGGGGATAAATCACCGACCTGATATCGTCGCGGAAAATGGCGCATCTGCTTTCACTATGCGAAGTCTTCTTCTTCGTGGGCATTCCTGTATTTCGAAAGTATATTACAGGTGGCTTACTTTTACCCCCTCCACTCGTGACAAAATGTCGACTTCATACTTTGTTTTCAGCCCTTTCAACAAGGCTTTATGAGTTGGGACAAAACCTTCACAATATTCCAACATTTCTGACAAAGTGAATTGGCATTGGTCTTCATTTTCCTCGATATATTTGCAAATGTAGTTAAATGCCAGAGACACATCTTCATCTTCAGGCCAACTATCAATCCAGTTTTAGCAACTTTTTTCAGGGGCTTGACACTGCAGGGGCCGTGGTACCTGGCCTCTATCACAACCAGCTCATGCCTCCATTCAACTGCAGCCACCAGGAAACTTTTAAACTCAATTGTTGACACATACTGTATGGTACGTCCGTCGCCGTTTCAGAGGCTTCTTGCTTTCTCTGGCGACAAATTCCTGTGATGCGTCTTCCCCACCGATCACACATCTCTTCTTTTCTCCGCCACCTTTCTTCTCCTTCGAATATATTTTCCTGTATCTGAACCCCAACTCAAGTAAGACCTTGAAGTTTAAGGTGCTTCTAAACCTTCTTTGTTATACTTATTTTTATCAATGTTTTTATCCCTTGTTCTTTCACTGTTGAGGCCTCATCATGTACCGATCTGAGAAATTAAAAAAATGTCTATAGGTATTGAACATGCCACTTTACCTCAAAAGGCCGCCACAGACATGCATGCTTATCTATCATTTTACTTGTACAATCTTAAATCGACATGCAAGACGGAGTGTTAATGGCACCAAGTCGTCCGTTTTGCTTATTGCGTTCCGTCAATTGTTTGATATGAAGAAAATTGTTGATTTTTCGTACGCGTTCCAACTTGCAGACGTGCAAAACTGAGAGTGCGGGTCGTTTTAACGTTTTGCATTGAGTCTTTCTATAAAATGGCAGATCTCAGATTTGAGTCTCGGGAATATATTTCCGATTTTATTGAAATCGGCAAAATGAGTGCCTGGAACATGAAAAGCAAAGATTATTCTGATAAGCCCAACAAAATTGCTGCATACAATGTTCTGATTGAAAAATTAAGAGAAGCAAAGCCACTTGCCAATAAGGATATGGTCGTTATGAAAAATGATGTTTTCGAAGAGAGTTAAAAAAATATAATGAATCCCTTAAATCAGAATCAGGTACAGAAGAAGTGTACAAATCAAATTTGTGGTTTATTGACCGTCTTCTGTTTTGAACTTGATCAAGAATCACCTAGACAGGGCGGGATAGATACCATAGAAGAAAATAGTATTAAAAGTCAAGGAAGTGAGGTATGTATCTAACTAAATGTTTTTTTTGCTAGATAAGCTCAGTTACCTTTTTTTTAATCAGATGTAACTGATTACTTCGAATATCAAATATGGAGACACTATTCCAATCAGTTCATTGCAGGTTTCCCCATTCATATGCAAGTAATTAAACCAGTCTTCAGATTCGAGTTTTAGTTCATTATGTAAATTTATATACTTAAACTCTTGTTGTTAACCAATTATTTGACCATTTTTTCTGATCACTTGTTTCTTATTTTTTATTATCAAAACTGTCGCTGCAGCTATTAATAATTTATGTGGATCGCTCACAATTGTTAAGACTGACGATAAAATAAATTTAAAAACGGACTGTGTGTGCTTTTAGTGAGTTCCGTCTTGCATGACGATTTAAGACTGTACAAGCAAAACGGTACATAAGCATGCGTGTCTATGGCGGCCTTAGACAATAGAAAGCCATATTATAACACTTCCTTTCAAGTATATTCCACAGTTTGAAAACTGTATTTATCAAACCAAAGACACGAACTAAGAAGGGAAAAACGATTTTGAATTGATGCTAAATGCATTCTTTCAAAATGGCTGAGTTTGAAAGTTGAGGTGTCTATGCAGCGTGAAATTTTATTCTCTACAAACTTTATTCTATTGATTTGTTCAATAGCAGTATCTGTTTCAAAAATATGTCATCTTGGAAAGTTGCAAAATATAAGTGCACCAAAATGAGAAATTTTCCCCGTCTCTAACTTTTGATTTCGGCTACACCACCGAACCGAATTTGAAGTTTTAGATCATCATGCAGATGGGATGACATTTTCCCTCCGACGCACCATGCTACAAGCAAAAACTTTAAAAAGTACCAAAATTTCGTATTTTTTGGCTCCCAAAAGTTAAGCTCAGCTCCTGGGATAATGCAAAGTCAAATTACACGCATTTAGGACCAAATGAAGGCATTAAAACGATGTTTTCCAGCTTGTTGGAAATTAATTTCTCGATAAATTCTGATTTGACTGGCCTATGGCTTTCCTCTGCCTGAAAAAACAAGTGTTCGTTGGGTGGAAAAGGACCAAAGATCAAGATTTTGAAGAAAATGATAATTCCAAAGAGAATTTTAAGAATCAGATTGAAGAAAAAAAAGATAGTAAAAAGCTATTTTTGGAAGATTAAAAAAAGTAAAAAACAACTTTAATACAATATGCTCTAGCTTTTGTCTGCAGCAGTGGCGGCTATTCAGCGGAAGTAGGGGAAGTGCCACTTCCTCAAGATAATGTCATTTAAAGAAATGCAATTAATTCATTCATCAGTAAAATAATATAGTTTAAGATTCATGTTCTTAGTTTAGGAATAATCTGTTTCCCGTTACCCCTCTAATAACTAATAATTCAATTATTTTCAAATATTAAAATCAAAGCTTCATAAAACAAGAACAATAATCTCGCCACCTGCACATGGCCCGTTAACTCCACTATTGAAGAATAGAACAGAGGTGAACCCATATGAAAATGTCTATTTCTTTTCACGTCCGCGCCGATAGCAGTGACAATTTCATTATCATTTGTGTAGAACTTTACGGAAGAGGTATCGCTCGAGAGCCGTCGAGTCATCAAAAGTATAAGCGCAACTAGTTGGTTGCCATGACAACGATGACGTCGTAATGGTCGTACATTTGTTTGGTTTGCAAGGATTGGAAGAGCTGGCGGTAGCACTTCCATTCTCAGATCAACGCGAAAGCACGTTGTTTCGTTTATTGCGAGTTTATTAGGGGACATTTCGCCGTGGTTTCTTGGAATTATTTTTTATTTTTCATTCAACGGTTGATCCATTATAGTATTATACAAGAGATATTTTCTATATATTCTAGTTTTAGTGTGTTATTCGTAGACATTTGTATTAGCAACAAAATGATTTGTTGCTAATACAATATGAATATATTTTATTTTTTGACGATTTACCTAAAAAATACTGGTAATAATTATTAACAAATTGTGGCAGTTTGGGCGTGGACCCCAAAAAATCTTCGCTCTTCCCTCTATCGAATATCGATTCGGCAGCTCTTCCCCACTTTTCAAAGCCGCGAGCCGCCACTGGTCTGCAGCAGGTTTTAATGAAAGGTAATAATACGTTATTACATTACTCAAGGAAATATGCATTTTATAATGCAAGTGTATATAAAGCACCATCGCCAAATGGTTACTGCTTTTTATGGAGGTGAATCAAATGGAAATTGTGGCTGTAGTGAACTATGCATATGTCTATATCTAATTACGTAAAAATACTAGATAACAGAGATGTAAAAAAAATAGTTTTGTACTGTGATAATTGCTCAGGCCAAAATAAAAACAGAGCCATGTTAGTTACAGTTTTCCTTGTGCCCCGAGCGACTTACCTACACGCCCATGGAATCAATACATGCTACCATTGCTACCATTGAATAGTTTATTTAAAAAATTAATATTTGAGCACCTTTAGACTGGAATACTATTATAACAAATTCTAGAGTGAACCCTCAGTCACTGACTTCCAAAATTGAAATAAATTAAGCGGATCGTTAATATCTCCCAAAACGGATACAAATATTAATATATAAGATAAAACACGTTTATTTTCAAAAGGAAGGGCAAAGTTCCAAAATTAAATACAGCAATGAAAACAGCGAAGAATTCTATGGAGATTTATTAATGCTATTTCTCTGCATTATTTACATGATTTTTTCTTTTTTTACGTAAGTACAATAAAAAGGCTTAAATAAAACGTTTTGAACAATACACTATTTTTGTTATTGATTTCTCCCAACTAGCATAGGTATTTCATTAGTTTCGAACTTGCGTCAATTCTATATGGCTAAGCGAAAAATGCATTCTTTCAAAAATGTTCATGGGTTTATTTACGTTATTTTTGCAAGAAGGTATCGATCGATATATGATTATCTCCCTTAATTTATTTATTTGGTGATTTTAGGGAAAAGCAATAAAGTACAAAGTTATACTACCCGTATATCACAACCTTTTTCGGTCACAAAAAAGTAACCATTGCTTCACCAATAAACGAATGTAGGGGTGATCAATTTATAATCAGACACCCTGTACAATACAGATAATACTACAGGTAAAACAATGGAAATGTCATGGGCTACCACTCATTATTCATATATCCTGATAGGCCACATATTAGGACAACTATTAGTTTATCTCAAAACTAGATTATATTGAACTCGTGCTTCAAACGACCACGCCTTTTATTTGATATTTTAATTTGGCTGCTAATAGGCTTACTGTGTAAAGAAAAATGGTATATATAGCCGAAATATTATTTAAAATTTATCAGTTAGGTCCCGAATCTAAAGCAAATCACATCTCAAAATGTTCAAACTTGTAAGTATACTACACATTTTTATTATATTTATTTAATAAAAATAGAAATACTCACTTATAAATAATCTGTTCATGAGAATGTATTCTTATTAACAACAATAATTTATAATTTGAGACCAAAAATAAGTACATATACAATCCTAGAAACTTTTTTTTTTTAATTCACAGTGGCATAGCTCATTTTTTTTAACCTAAAATTTATTAAAATAT
Organism: Pissodes strobi; assembly: GCA_016904865.1. NCBI lineage: Eukaryota > Metazoa > Arthropoda > Insecta > Coleoptera > Curculionidae > Pissodes > Pissodes strobi. The sequence continues at coordinate 20,727 of MU186617.1, read as the reverse complement.
TCGTTATTTAGAATTACCAGTGACTTCGCTCATGTCATAAAAAATATTTATACAGTGAGTCTACGGATTGAGTACCGAAGTGGCGACATTTTTTGTTAATGAGTTTACGAAAAAGAGTAATTATTTATAAAAACTCTTGCTTGTGTTTAAATGGCCAGGAAGCATGTTATTTTGTCAAATTTATGTACCTTGGGTCCATAATTTAGAAAAAGATAAAAATGCTAGGAACAAAGAACTACTATATTTGCAGAGAAAAAATTGTATTAGTAAAAGTTGTTAGAGTTTAAAAGTTGATTCTGTATATCAAATTCCACCTGTTATATAAAAAATAATTGAATTAACTGGGTAATAAGTGAATAATTTACGGCTCCTTTTGCTCTTAAACGGCTTTATACGTAAGGCTTCATTAATGTTTTATAATACACGGGGGAGTATCGAAAATTTCAAACTCTGCTAAATATAACTATTATAAAAAAAATAATTGGAGTTCGGCTAATGATATTTCGGTTTAAGCTGTATATAACTTTAGCATTTACATTTTTCAGATATAATATTTATTAAATATCAATTTTTTTCGTAAATTCGCAAATAAAAAGGCTTTTGTTCTTGGATATTTACTCCGAGGACACACTGGATGTTGGATTGAGAACAAACAATTATTTTCATATTACATTCAGTTCTACTAAGAATATATTTTGCAAAGCTAACGTAGCCAATATGTACAGGGTTTCGGGTTATATTTTACATGGCAGCTAAAATATTTATTTGAAGAGTCAGAATAGCATATCAATTTAAAAGTTTCAAGGCTTTACCAGAATTGTAAGGATTTGCTAAAAAAACAATAAGGCATCAAATTCATTATTCTAAATATCAACACCCTGAAAATGGTTAGTTCATATATCGAATGCTCTATCCGTTACTGACTCAGAGTGTACTTGATACCTTATCTTTAAAATTAACAGAGAAAAATTAGAAAGAAAACTCGTTTCATGGTATTAATGCGTTAAAAAGAAAACGGTATAAAATAAAGTGCTGATATAAAGCATTGATCTTATGGTATAGTTTTTGTCATTTTTTCCGAGATTTTTTCCACTTAGGTTTGGATATGGAGATATCAAATCCGATATATTCTGAATCAGTAACGAACTGACTATGCAATAAATAAAGCATATACAGGGTGTGCCTTTTAAAATAACAAAGTTGTCGTTCATTTAGAGCCAATTCTTTTTAGCAAATACTTACGATTCAGGTAAAACCCTAAGACTTTTAAATCTGATATGCTATGCTAACACTCCCAATAGATTTTAGCTATCATGCAAAATATAACCAACAACCCTGTAGTAATATCTATTAATTTTCACAGGCGTAAAAAATATCATTTCAAATACCCCTGCTTATTATTCGTCATGTGCAGCTGATGGGTGGGGAAGCCGTGAAGGGTCGTGCGCTCCAGTAGCATAGATTTGAACTTTACCGCTTCTAAATATATGTAATATCATTGTTAAAACATGGAAGTAGTTGTAAAAATGAAATTCAAGTACTTTATGTGAAATTAATTGCTACATCCTCGATGTTTAAAGTAAAATTTTATCTCAAAATCTCCCATGAGATCTGCATAGACTGCTGCTTATCGCTTGAAAAATGTATCCGATCATGGCCCATTTTCCCATCTTCAACTCGTTTTAAATGAAACTTCAGGCAAATAAATCTAGTTTATACTTGCTATAATAACTATACGTATCAATACGCTCGAAATATGCAATAAAATCCAACAGAAACTACCGCTAAACACCAAAAAATTGCCGCATTTTCCCATTCTGGCCAATTTTCGATGAGATTTCAAGCAGTTAAATTTACTAATTTTAACCTAAAGGTCATGCCAAAACATTGGAAGACGTATTCCTTCAACATTTCCATAACGCAAAAGCATTCAGATTTGTAAAACTGTAGATTTTTCGTATTCCCGATCCCGTGTGAAAAATTGCTATAGAACTTTTTTACAATACAGATCACGAATCAATCGTCCAAATAGCCATGCACTGACTGGCACTTATGCTTAAAGTATATTTTCTTCTTCTTCTTCTTCTTCTTCTTCTTCTTCTTCTTCTTCTTAATGTAGGACGCTGTCCTGTATATACCATAAGTGTGCCTGGCACTTTCAGTCCTAATCCTGTGATGCGCATGTCCCGCTCTCGAGCCATCGCTTTGGAGGACCTCCAGCAGTTTTCCTCTGTTTCGCTGTTTTCACCAATCGTTCGTCGGTCATCCTTTCCAGGTGATCTCTCCATTCCCGTCTTCTTTTTCAGGGCCAACTTCCTATATATCCTATGCCACATCTATTCCTAATTTTTTCGCTTCTCTGTCTGTCTCTCAATGTATATCCTAATATGGATCTTAGTACCATCATTTCTGTCGTTCGGAGGTTCGTGGTAGTGTCCTCACCTCTCGTTTTGACAGCATAGGACATAATGGACCTTACACATGTCTCGTATATTCTTATTTTGCTCTTAATACTCATATGCTTGTTTCGCCATATTATGTCACGTAAGAATCCTGATATTAGGGATGCTTTTATTGTTTGCTCCTTTACTTCCGCCTTGAGATTTCGGTTATGGGTTATGTTGGCTCCAAAGTATTTGAAGTTCATTATCTGTTCAATACTTTGGTCATATATGGCTAGCTTGTATCGCCTGGGTTCTTTGGAGATCATGAGTGACTGGGTTAGTTTGAGTGGAGATAATCATGTTGAAGCGTGCGGCCGCCTTTTCAAATATATACAGGAGTGGTTGTAAGTTGTCCTCATCTTCAGATATTATAACTGCATCATCATCATAAAAAACCACTTTTATTTCTTTACTTCCCATTCTATGTCCCCTACCAGCTCTTTTTACGTCCTTGATGATTTCGTCCATGATGACATTAAATAAAATTGGACTGAGACTGTCGCCTTGTGTTATGCCAGATGACACTGGTATTCTTTTTGACAGTCTTTTATCTGTTTTAATGAATGTTGTGTTACCAGTGTTAAGTTATTTAATAATGTTTATAATCGCAGAGTTCAGATTTCCTGTCTCCAGTATTTTCAGTACGCCAGAGAGTTTCACTCTATAGAACGCTTGCTTGAGATCTATAAGGCAGATGAAAGTTGTTTTACCCAATTCAATGCTTTTTTCTGTAATTTGGCGTAGAATGAATATAGCGTCTCTCGTCAATCTGCTTTGTCTGAGGCCCTGTTTTTATTCGCTGATTCCAGTTTGTACCACCGCTTCAGTGATTATTTTCGTCAGGAGTTTTAAAGCTGTGCTTAAGAGAGTTATTCCGCGATAGTTTTTGAGGTCTGCTTTTGATCGCTATATAGTTCCTCACAACGCACTTAATCAGCTCATTAGGAATATTGCCTAATCCTGGAGCTTTTCGGTCCTTTAGTATAGTATATTGAATCTGAAAATTAAAAAAAAATCAATTCGACATTTCAATCGGATCGTTGCTATTTTTTTATATTTTTTGATCTTTAATGTACGAATGTTGTTTTAGATTGTCCGGTTTTCCAGTAATAAAATTTTAAATGATAGCGTGCCAAAACTAATCAAAACTAGCTCACTCTGTATAAAAGACATCTTCATTTCCAAAGCGTCTTCTAATACAGTGTTTGGTGTAGATTCTGGTCAAGGAATCGGCATTTCTATACAAAAATATTTTTTGAGAAAAATAATTAAAAACCTTAATTTTTTTACCTAGAAATTGATGTTCTTGCATTTTCTCAACATTTTCTAAACAGAAAATCTTTTAAAGAGTTTTTCTCCTAGAAATTCCTTATCGAACTATCGCCTTGGTTTTTAGGATGCTCCCGACTTTTTCCGCACTAGAACGATTTGGTAATGTATAAAAATGCTACTGGCTTCGCCGATTACTGACACCAGATGTCACTTAACGGATATTGCCTACCGCAAATAGTACCAATTTGTTCTGTCTCGTAATAAAATGTAATATTTAAAAAACTAATTTTCCGATGTCCCACGGAATGTTATGTTAAGTGTGCGAGATATGTGTAAGGCACATAAGATCATTATTTTATAAGCAGTAATATGAAACAGTTATTAGTTGGAAGTTCTAGCCAAGCCAAGGTTGAATGTTGCCTACTTATTAGGCTCTGAATCTTTCTGCTGCTAGCCGCATAGGTTTCTGTAATGAAATAAAAAATCTTGAAATTCAAATAGAAATTGCGTTCAACCCTTACTATAAAACACTGACTGGAGCAAGCAAAAAAATACTAGATGGTCTCTTCAAAAAATTATAATTGAATTAACTCAAAATGAGGGCCTTAACATTTTGTTTTTCTAATGGCGAAATACGTTTATTTTTTGCAATGGGGCTTAACTATGCAATAGGAAAAGCAAAGTTAAGTGTGGTTTTCGTCTCCCTAGCAATTCTACCAAATACGCCAAAAGTAACAAAAGGGTTGCGACCTGACAGCTGAAATTATAGATTGAAATGATTGTCTTACTGTGTTCATTTCAGGACTATAAATATACAAATGTATAGCTATAATTTGTTTTCTATTACAGATCGCTGCCACTTTCGCCACCGTTTTGGCCGTAGCTTCCGGAGCCGCTAAGCCATCAATCGTAGGTGCCCCTGTAGCATACAGCTCCCCCGTACTCGCTGGAGGCCCTGTTGTGTCTGCTTACAGCGCAGTACCTGCTGTAGCCGGTTATGGGGCTCCTGTAGTCTCTTCCTACAGCGCCCCTGTAGTGTCCGCCTATGGTTCCCCCTATGTAGGTGTTCGATCCGCCTACGGCTCCCCCTATGTAGGCGCTCCATTAGCTTACTCAGCCCACAGACCAGTAGCTTACTTGGGTTAGACGTTTTTATAAACGTTTTTAGGACAATTTTATTTATGATGACTTTCCCGCTAGATTTAAACTGTTTTCTTTCATACTCTTTTGGCATTCAAATGTAAAATAAATTGAATTTAAAATAAATTAGATAATCTGGAAATTGTTTTTTATTATTTTAGTATTAGAATAGGCAGTGGAAAAGGAAAGGTCACGTCTATTATAGGGACGTTAACAGACATTTGAAAATAGGAAAGTGCGAAACCGAGTACGATACCGTAGAGATAAAATAATATAGTAAATTGTGACAATTTCTTATTTAAAAACTTATTGTTATTACAAAAATGAAAAATAATGTGATATCATTAATATTATTATTATTATTATTGTTTTAAGTATTTTCTCGGTTTTGCATTATACGTTTTTAAAACAAGATAGGAAAGTACAGGGTGATCCAGCGCTAACTACTTCAATGGAAATATCTCTATTATTTTTAAAATCAGACAAAAATATTCCCACCAAAAGTTATTTGATTATATATACATGGTGTCTCAATAATGCAAGGCGCACGCCAACTTTTTTTTTAATGTAATATGTCACGTTTCTAAATGGTTTTGATTTTTTCATTAAATTTTTCATAGTTTTTGTATAATATATATCATGCATCAAAACTTGACGGTTATTGGAAATACTAAATTACGAAATACTATGCTTACCTATTTAGATACCTACTGCTACATGGAGATAAAAGTTCATTTTTCAAATGTCATGATATACAGTGTGGCCCAAATTGGGTATACATGTATGGGTATCTTCTAAACTATATGAGATAGAAAAATGGTTAAATGGGGAAAGTTGTAGGCCATTCAATTCCCAATTCAATGCCATTTTGGTAACGATTTTCTCTCTTTCCGTTTTTGAGATATTTTGAAAAAATCAAAAAGTTGTATTTTCGAAAAAGCGCTGTACTTTTTTTATTTAAACATATTTTTAAAATCTGTAAAAACATTGTTAGGACAACTTTTTACGCTCGATGCACCCATGTAATCAGTTTTTAGTTCTGACGTTTCGGTTCTGAGAAACCATCATCAACTTCGTTTTTTCTTATGGCAGCCATTTTGTTTTTTAGCACATTTAAAAAGAACATGTTTTTTCCTTTCTTACGATGTATAACACTTTATAAAAATATTTAATTTTTATGTCAAAAAACGACAAAGTTAATTTTTAACTGAGTTGGCCATGACTGCGGAGGCCATTTGCCGTAATAAATGATAGTGTTGCTATGGTGATTCAGCGGCATTTAAGTCATTTTACTGAAAAGTGACATTATTCAGTCAAAACTCTATTTAGTAGTTTTTGTAAAAATTTTCATAAATTTTGATTTCTAAAAATGGCCACGCGATATGCCAGTGAAGAAAAATATGACATATTAGAATGTTATATTAAATGTAATAGAAATACAAATCTTGCCACCGCCGCCTATTTGGACCTGTATCCTGAAAGGCAACAGCCAAGATTATTCGCGAGGCTTGACCTGAACTTAAAAAATTATGGAAGCTTTGAAGTACCAACGCCAAAGAAATATCAGAAAGACAATCAAGCTCGTGACGATGTCATTAAAGGACATTTTAATGCGAATCCGACGACGTCGACGAGAGTACATGCAAGGGAAATACTTATATCAAGACCTATTATCCAAAGAGTCCTTAAAGAAAATAAATATCGTCCTTATAAACCTACTATTGTTCAAGTTTTAAAGGAAACAGACTACCCAAGGCGATTATGATTTTCAAACTGGTTTGTAAACCAATGTCATGAAAACCCCAATTTCAGTATGAAGATTATTTGGACCGACGAAACGTTTTTGAGCAACTGCGAGGCATTCATTATGGTGAATATCCATTTTTGGGTCACTGAAAATCTTCACCAAGTGGCAGAACGTAGGCCACAAATAGGATTTGGCCTTATTGTGTGGTGTGGTGTGTACGGTAAGTCTACACAAGCCGCAAAATATTTACAAAGTCAAATAGTATAATTTGATTTTTAGATAATCAACTTATAGGACCATTCATTTACAATTAAACATTGACCGGCCAAAGATATTTAAACCTCTTAGAAGGCCAGATATTACCGGCCGTGAGAGCTTTAGTTTCTAGAGAACAAGAGCTAAATGGTGAACTATGGTGGCAACAGGACGGGTGCCCCGCACGTAATACTCAAGGAGTACAAAACTTATTAGCGGAAGAATTTAACAATAATGTTATATCAAACCGGGGTCCTGTAAATTGGCCAGCTAGGTCCCCGGATATTACACCCCTCGATTTTTATCTTTGGGCAAAGTTTACAGAATAAATATAAGTTGCCTCACTCACTGTCGGAACTTTAATGCATTGAGTTCACAGGCGTGCCGCAGATACCTGCATATTCTGTAAACTTTGTACTTTGTACCGTCAAATACTATGAACAAAACTGTGCATGCGTATGCATCGGCGGTGGCTGGCTCCTCGAGCGGGACGTGGTGGGGGGGTCTAGCCGGTTTCGCGTGATTTGAGAGTGCGGGAACTTATATTTTATTTAGCAACTATAGAACAATTAGAAAAAAGACTTCGGTATGTTTTAGGTATTATAAATAGGAACACCATTCGAAAAGTAACTAGAACTGTTCTTAAAAAATGTGAGAAATGCATCAATAAAAATGGCCGTCATTTTGGATAGTTTAGCTGAATATGTATGTATTTTAATTAAAAGCATCTAGTTTATTTTGTTAATGTAGTTATTATATTAGTTATGGTTAGATTGGTTAGTTTGGGTATGTTAATAGTAGTAACTTGTAAAGTAAGCAGTTATAAACAGAAACAGATACCTACATTTAGACCGATAGTTTGGAAATTAATAGCAAATATTGTTTTGTACGGCAACCGCCCTCCGTAGCAACTGTCGCTAAAGCCAACTCAATCTTGTTTCAATATCATTTTGTCCTTTGGTCACATGGCTTCCCAAGGCTTCTATAATTTCATAGGTTCATAACAGACTTGTCTTAAGGCTTGACTTTTGAGTGTTGACTGTCAGGATTGAGTTCCAAATAACTGACGGTGCTACACTTGTATTCATATTGCATTTAATATAACATTCTTAACATATTGATTTTTTTGAATGATGTTTGGCAGGGCAGCTATTATTAAACTTACCTTTTAACAAATATGAATAAAAACAAAAAATACTAAAAATTAAAGTTAAATTCGATGTTTGTCTGATCAATGTTTCGTATATTTTTCAGTAAATGAAACACTAGCAATATTTGTTTTGTACCGAAAATGGCCTCCGCAGTCATGGCCAACCCAGCTAAAAATTAAATTTGTCGTTTTCTGACATAAAAATAAAATATTTTTATGAAGTGATATGCGTCATTAGAAAAGATAAAAAAAGTTCTTTTTAAATGTGCTAAAAAACAAAATGGCCGCCATAAGAAAAAAAGAAGTTGATGCTGGTTTCTCATAACCAAAACGTCAGAACTAAAAACTGAATACTTGGGTGCGTCAAGCATAAAAAGTTGTCCTAACAATGTTTTTACAGATTTTAAAAATATCTTTAAATAAAAAAAGTTAAGCGCTTTTTCGAAAATACAACTTTTTGATTTTTTCAAAATATCTCAAAAACGAAAAAAGATCAAATCATTATCAAAATGGCATTGAATTGAGAATTGAATGACCTAGAACTTTCCCCATTTAACCGATTTTCTATCTCTTATAGTTTCCAAGATACCCATACATGTATACCCAATTTGGGCCACACTGTATAATATCTAGCCTAAATTAAAGTCAAGGTCAAACTCAAAAAATGCTTTATTATCATAGAATATTTTACAATTCTGTTGACAAATCTGAAATTATAAAATAAATAAACACCTAAGTTAAAGAAAATGATAAAAATTTTAACAAACCAGAGAAACGCGCGCGAGATGAGTGCGAGACAAGAGTGAGACGTGCCAAAAGCCACGAGCGTCCACACCAGACGCTAGCGAGTTCTACCGCGATCCATAGATTGCGACGCGCCGAGGCATATTTATTTAATTATTTGTGATTTGTCTGTCACCGAGAAAAAATGGCTGCTCTTTTTTTCATTTTTGTAATAACACTAAGTTTCTTTTGTCTACGTGGCAAGATGAGACGTAATTTTTTTCTTGCAATCTTCCGATGCCTGCTAGGATCTACGGATTCCGCGAAATTAACCCACGAATCAATTCTAAAATTTTTCCTATAGTAATCTTTAACTTTGGGGTTCCAGAGATTTGATTTTGATCGATAGAGCTCTATCAGTACTAACTGAGCATCATCAGTCTACTCCATCTGTGTAACACTGTAACTGAGCAAAATAACATATAACAAAACAAACGTGGTTGCTTCGTCGGCCCTCGCTCGTAGTCGTCTCGTGGCTCGTAGCGTGCTGCACTTATAGCCGTCCACACTGAGCCTCAAGCATCCTTTGATCTCTCATCGAAAAACCGACTGGAGATGGATCGGAAAGAAGCTCGCAGACTTACCGCGAGCCACGTCCACATTTGTAATTTTGGCGCGTCTCGCACTCGTCTCGCGCTTCTCGGGCTCATTTCGCCAAGTCTGTACGCACCTTTACCAATAGATGCGAACGGCAGCCAGTATTAGAGTGGTGAACTTGGTTCGGGGATCTTTCGGTATACTTTAATAAAGTTATTAGGTACTACCTAGCTAAGTGAGACCCAACTAGGAAAAATTTACAATGTTATTAAATCCTGAAAAGTAATTATTAGGGGAGCTTTTCAATAAGACATTTCTCCAAAATAAATACTTTAGTCTTTTCCCTACTATGGATGAGATCTCTTGATATAAGAGTACAATTTACATCACATGTATTAACCATAAAGCAATAAAAAACGCTTACATGATTTTAATATCATTGAAAATTGTGTCAAACACCAACTCTTAGGCAAATATCCTTGTCGAGCCAATTAATAGGTTACTAAAATAATAAGTTATATAGCGCACAGGCTTTAAAATTCATGAATTTATTCTGGATATAAAATGCATGTGAAACTAGTCACTTAATCTCTAGAAAATCTAAACTTTGCCAATACAGTTTTACAAAAAGATCAATGATATTACTTATAACTTATGAAGTAGGTATTTCTAATTTTAAATTATTCTCCAAATTAATACCAGTATTACTTACTATATTTATGGTCCATGCATCTCCAAAGCACTGTAAATCATAATTTGATCTTAATCTCCAGCCAAAGACATGCAAAAAATCCAAAACACGCAAATAGTCAATGATCCTGATCATTGATGCTAATATACCCAGAATAGAAATCGCAATTACGAAAAGGCAATATGAAGTGTGCTAAAGTTTTACCCGTGGAAAGGACCCTATAGGACTATCTATAGGGTTTTATGGCCCCTTTTCTTCCTGGTATTGGCCAGTAGAACAAAACAAATAGTGTATAATATAGAGAGATTTCTTCAAAAGCCATTCCAAGCATCGGCCATATGAGAGCAACAACAACAGATGTTTTTCACGTGGAGGTAGGAGTCTCATAACTCAACAAAAACTTTTATAGGTAACCTCCATGGCACTGGCACCGGTTAGGGTCGAAATACATTAACGTAACAACAATATCATAAAATAATGACTAGACTAATTATTTCAACCAGTCCATGAAGCACCTCGAAAAGGCTTCACAAAAGAGGCGGACTTCTTGCCGCCAGGTCTTCGGCGTAAAAAGAAAGACCGGATCAGTCCTCACGATCCCGAATTCCAATACCTTGACTTCCGAAACATTGTTGCAAACTTAACATATAATATATTATAAATCGGCAGGGAATGGCTATGTTCAACGGGTCTTAGCGATTGTAAGCGCTTGCAAGCGTTAACCGCTAAATCGGTATTGAACTACCCCTCAGCAGAAAAGCGAACGTTAGCGTAGTTAGCGCTAAATTAAAGCGCTTTTTTAGTCAGCGGGCTACGCTAGCACCAAAATGGCGAATAATTTCAAATAATAAACTAACCTTTCATTTTAAATTTTAATTATTAAATTGTTTATTTATGCAGATTTATGTTAAAGGTATGTAAAAAATGGATAATAATGACACACTTATAGCATCTAACTGGACTGTGATCACCTATGCAAGTGGGGACCACGGTCAATTAAGTGACCGTGAGTGGGGACGTTGTTTGTAATGGCAACAACATAATTCTCGAACATAAACATAAAAGTAAGCGATTTTTGCAGAAACTACTATTAGGAACTCGAAAAGCGGTAAAATTTAACTAGATTAGAAAAAGTCTTGCCGAGCTGTTATAGAAACTATTTTTTTAAAACCGAAAAAATAAACAAATAGGTTATAGTAGTAGTAGTAGTAGTAGTACAACTCTCTGTTGGCCTTTTTCTTTCGAAAATTCAGCCAGAAAAGACCCCTATCCAGGCTTAGCAAGAGGTAGAGCGACCCTTCTACATTGGTTACACCTTGGTGGATAGAGATACTATTTTTGGGGCTACCAGTATGTCGAGTATGTACTCCTGGGGCCCCGACTTGTACATGCACGGCTTGTTTTAAGGTTCGAACACCACCGGCTGGACATTCACACACATTTAAATCTTGTACATGCACGGGGCTCTAACCCCCGGCTGGACGTCCGAATCTTATTCGGGGAATCTACACAGTCCCTGAAAGCCCCATGTGCCCCCAAACTACCATATATGTATATGAGGCTGGAACAAAATGGCCGATACCCGACACATGCACACTCGACCGAAGACGAATCGGAAGTCCAAACAAATAGGTTATGTTATGAAGAACGTCTTTTGATTCTGACAGTAGACTTTTCCGCAAAGAAGAGTGTCGTGTCGATCAACGGGACTGTTAGCGCTTAGAAGCGATAGCGTAATATGCTAAGTGCCGATGAACATAGCCATTGGCTACGTTCAACGGGTCTTAGCGATTGTAAACGCTTACAAGCGCTAACCGCTAAATCGGTATTGAACTACCCCTCAGCAGAAAAGCGAACGTTAGCGTAGTTAGCGCTAAATGAAAGCGCCTTTTAGTCAGCGGGCTACGCTAGCACCAAAATGGCGAATAATTTCAAATAATAAACTAACTTTTTATTTTAAATTTTAATTATTAAATCGTTTGTTTATGCAGATTTATATTAAAGGTATGTAAAAAATGGATAATAATGACGCACTTATAGCATCTAACTGGACTGTGGTCACCTATGCAAGTGGGGACCGCGGTCAATTAAGTGACCGTGAGTGGGGATGTTGTTTGTAATGGCAACAACATAATTCTCGAACATAAACATAAAAGTAAGCGATTTTTGCAGAAATTACTATTAGGAATTCGAAAAGCGGTAAAATTTAACTAGATTAGAAAAATGTCTTGTTGCCTAGCTGACAATCGTATATATAGAAACTATTTTTTAAAACCAGAACAAAAAATAAACAAATAGGTCATGTTATGAAGAACGTCTTTTAAGTTTGACAGTAGACTTTTCCGCAAAGGAGCGTGTCGTGTCGATAAACGGGAAAGCGATAGCGTAATATGCTAAGTGCCGATGAACATAGCCAACCGTTACCTGGGAAAGTTGATTTGATTGAACCTGTCTAACAGTCAAAATCATATGTGTCTGACACCTAAGAAATGAAAACACGATATTTCCTCGAAAGGCGAAGAAACGAAAATTAAAAAATATATCTAAACATCATTAGATAAGTGAATTACAATATAGATTAGATGACTCTTATTATCTCTAAATTGTCTGAGGTAGGCATTGCAACTAATTGGCTTAAAATAATAAACAAACTCAATGTCACATTTGTGTCAAATAAAATGTTAGTAAAGTTTTTATTATCTTTTAGGTCAAAGACAAGCTTGTGAACATTTTCCTGGGTGATTAAAAGAGAGTTCAAACATTAAAATCTATGAAGACAAAATCTAACTAATTGAACTAGACGACCAGAGCTTTCCGGAACTAGTCGAACACCTACTACTCAGAAAGGGACAAAAATCAGAACCTGATGTTATTATCATATCATAAGTATCATAGTATGTCTTACTAAGACATAAATAAATATAAATATAGAAAGTATATTCAATAACTCCCAAGGTAAAACAAGGTAATGTACTTTATGCACTGTATGTATATTGGAATAATATAATCTAAATTATGTTTGCAAATAAAAATAAATATAAACTGAGCAAAGCTGTAACATTTGTTTATGTTGGAATTTGAAATTGCGACAACATTAAAAAAGAGAGAAAAAAAATACAACTTACATCTATAAGATTCACTTTTACAACACATACATACATCTACTTAAAGGGAGACAATCCTTCTGAGGGTTGAAATGTGAAGGAAAAAAGGGAGGAAAAAAATATTAACAAAAAAAGGATCCTAGTGATTGATTTTTTATAATTTCTGCGTGTGGTATAGGTGTTCGTAAACATCCACTCTGCATTGTATTATTTGTTGTGAGTGCTAGATGTGTAGACCTTTTATACAAAAAACAAGCTGTCTCAAAGATGGCGAGAGATTGCAAAGTCAAGAACTTTTGTTTTTTTAAATAGGGGTTTGCAGGATTCCCTTGGATCTGCTCCGCACATTCTTCTGGCAGCTCTTTTTTAGAATACAAACACCGAATGCAACAGGCGTTGGTAGGCGCAACACCAGAACACTATCCCATACCGCAAATGAGACTCAATAATTAGAGCGAAGTAAGCCATACAGGCAGTTACAAAATCCAGGTTTTTAGAAACTATGCTTAGTGAATAGCAGTCTAATGATAATTTACCTAATAGTCAAGTTTTTATCTATTAGCACACCAAGAAACTTTAATACATAAGTAAATGAAATTTCGTTCTTTTCCAAGATGACTGGTTCAGGCACACAGTTAAAATGCATGATGTTTGTCTTAGAAAAGTTAAAGGATAGCTGATCACCATCACACCAGTCCTTAATTTCTTGAAGATCAGATTCTATGGTACGCATTGATGTACCCGTGTTACGATGTGTCCATAAGTAGTTGTAGCATCTGCAAATAAAGTAATAAGCCCCTTTATGTCTGTGTTCATAATATCATTAATGTATATTAAAAATAAGATGAGTTCCTATACCGATCCTTATGGTATACCTGTCAAATTGTGTTTATGTTTTGAGTCAACATTTCCAACACTTACAGTCTGCTGTCTGCATGGTAAATATAAGACTCAAACCAAAGCAAACAATTGCCTCTAAAGCCGTAATGGTCCAACTTTTGCAGCAGCACTCTGTGATTCACACAATCAAAAGCTTTGGAGAGGTCACAGAATTCTGCCGCAGCAAACTCGCCCTCATTCAGGCGTACATATAGTTCGCTAAGAAAGTGAAAAACAGCATCTGAGGTACTTTTTTTTCGATTGAAAGCCAAATTGATTGATGTTGAGTGGTTTTTTGCATTCCGAAAAGATGTAAACCTCTTCTTCAGTAACTTTTCCACTATCTTGAATAGTGTTGGTAAGAGGGCAATTGGCCGAAAGTGTTCTACGTCGCTGGGATCATCACACTTAGGAATTGGAACAACTCTGGAAATCCTCAGACATCCAGGGAAGGTGCCTGTCAGAAATGAATGGGTGATTGCCTCAGAAAGGCTAATCAGAATACAATCCGGTAAATTCTGAAGTATACCATCACAGCCAGTGCTAGTCTTGTTTTTTATTTCCTTAAGTACCTGTCTTAGTTCATACTGGTATGTCGGAGAAAGATAAAATGAATCAGGACATTTGTCTTTTAAGTGGTCAAGTGGATCAGATGTCCACTTTATATCCCTTGATAACCTTTGTCAATCATTACAAAATAGTATATTATGATATAAGTGTATAAGAGGACCTTTAAAGCACGCGCGACATATTTCAAAACACGACGCGCAGCGGAGTGTTTTGTAAGTCGCAAGGGTTTTAAAGGCCTCTTATACACGTATATCATACGCTCTTTTTTATTACGAATGCATCATAATCTCAAAAATGTTTTAAATATTAAATTTAAGGGATATATTGACGAATATATTAATTTGTCACATTTGACTTGATCAAATGTTTCTATAGCAACTGTTAAAAAACTAGGCGCATCATAAACATCATTTTAAGCACGCTGCAGCGTGCAATAATCATTGATTATGATGCATGCGTAATAAAAAAGTCATTAATAACTTCAGCTTCGAGAGAAAGTTAAGAACCCCTTTGTTTAGTTTTGCGCGGAGTTGGTTGACAATAAACCAGTAATTTCTTTGTCTATTTGAAGAACGAGATAATCAGGATCGAAAATGAGTCTTTTTCGATAATTCTATTACTCGTCTGTAAATTTTTCTATAAAAAAGAGATCGTAAATTCTTAGATGCAATTTTTATCCATTTGGTAACTCAAGGCTTTTCAGTTTTAGGTTTAATTTTTAGGTTCCCTATGGGAAAACATATTCCAAAAACTGTGGCTGAAGAATTATGGAAATCAGACAAGCTGAAATGGTTAGCTCAAGCCGTCCAATTAGTGTTTTAACACTGTTGTGTAAAATTTGTAAAATTGTATTTCGAAAAAATTCTTCCCTGTCTCTACTCTACATGTGCCCCTTTAACCTCATCACATTTCTCGTAAATTCGTTTCTGGCATTTCAATGCAATACTATATTAAGACTAATCACATAAGATCGATAATAAATATACAATAAAATATATTAGACACTTAAAGTTAACAAGCAATATGAATAGCATAATTTGTTAAAACAATAGCACGATCAATAATGTGCACGAACCACAATAAATAAGCAAAATAACATAACATAACAGTAAGCGTTTGCCATTGAGGTACTACGAATTGGACTAAAACTGGAGGGTTTAAACTTGTTACCAGTAAGCGTTTTATTTGCCGTTGAGGTACTATGAACTGGATGATCAAGTTGTCGTTTACCCGATTTGCACGTTCTTTACTTTAGACTGTGTGTTCTTTTTTTTTGTGGATAGGATTACTAGTTTACAGTATATAGAAGCTGTCTTACTGTAGTTTTGGTATGAAAGTAAAAATGTATAGGTAAATACTTATGATACCAATGTCCGTTTGAAAATAATCCAAACTAAACATTTTTAGGTCTTTCGTATTTCGAGACGACATTGTCAACCTGAAATTGAACAGTGTCACTGAGTCAGAACAGTTGATCATATTCACCAAGTGTTTACGTCCGAAGGAGAGAGCCAGCCAGAGTGACGCTTCGATTTTGTAGTGTCTAAATGCGAACCACTCGTAAGCGCTCCTTGTAAGTCGATGTTCGTTGGTCAATATTAAGCTTGAAGAGAAACAAAATTAAGAATCCTCCTCCACATCCTTTCATTCTCCCAATATATGTTGTATAGAATGGTGATCATACGGCGCAGCAGTAAACTAGATAACTTCTAACTAACGAAAAGTCCAGGGTACTTTCCAGGTTTCTAAACTTGGATCTTAATTAAAACTTCCTCTTACACCTTGAAAAAATTATTCTTCTTTTTTGTTCGTCGTTTATTTTTTGAACTGGCCTAATTTTAAAAGCGTGATATCCGTATAGGTTTAAAGTTCTCTGAGCTGTTCCATAATTAATTCTCTTGTTTCGTGGTCCATACCTTATATCTCTGACACAATTTCTGATAGATTTTTTTGAAAATAAAGCAGTATAATGAGGGCCATCTCTATTGACTTGCTAGCTTCCACCTCCTGGCCCACGTCAATTTTAAATTTAATTTGATTTTACTCAAATTCCACAATAATGAATGACACGGCCTCTGCAGAAGAGTAGTTATGGTTGGAACTTAGATTTCACCAAGAATGTGTTTATTCAAAATACCACAGCTGAATAATATATTGCATTTTTGATGTTCTTAATCTTAACACTAT
>MU186616.1:69547-86010 GCA_016904865.1 Pissodes strobi | reverse complement strand
GCAGCCCCTCTTGTCACAAACTGTCATTGATCAGCCCCAGACTTTGTACTTTGGTGTTCTCCAGCCTGGGGGAGGACGATGGGATTTGATGGGCCATATCCCACGGCAACTCGGAATGGCGGGGGCGTCACTCCCTGTAATCAAACTCCTCTTACCAATTTGACGTTCCTGCCACTGACAATGAAGGCATGCGAAAAACCGCAAAATCAAAATTGTATAATATGATGGAGCCTGTCAATATTGAACTCAATGAAGATAATGTAACCTACGTCAGCGATGGTGGATATTTGCTACATCGTGTCGTATGGAACAAAAACGATACTTTCTCCGACACTCTGGATAGATATGTTACATATTTGCAAAGGCATTTTGGTTCTAATATAATTGTTATATTTGACGGATACCCAGACAACTATACAAATATAAAAGCAATGGAGCAATTAAGACGAAGCACTGCACTGTCTACATCTTATGAAGTTCGCTTTGATGCAACACTATTCAATACGCTTCATTTCCCCTAAATATTACGTCCCGTAAAATTAATGAATATAATAAAATTATGCTATGCCTGTTAGTTCCAGGCTCAAGTTATCTTATGTTCGATGATATTGCATGATATATCAAGTGCATGAATTAAAAAAATTTGTACATGATTCAAGAATAACACTTTCTATATAGCAGTATTATTCTGCAGTAGATTCAATTCCCTCTGAGAACCGTTAGAAAAGTATAATTTAGTGATTTACACCAAGAGAAAAGAAATCCGCTGTACAGAAAATAAATGAGTATGTACAAAATGTAAGATATATTTATTTACTTAGCTACGTAGGGTTTTGGTGGCGATGACGAATGGGAGCAAGGCTCTCGCCTATAGGCACCCCTTGAGGAAGGAAACGGCTTATTTTGTTCAGGAATTTTCCACACGTGACCAGTTACCAAAAGAAATCTTGACTTCAGACAAAATCCAACCAATCCAAAGTCAATTAATTTATTCCACCAAACTGGTAACTATGCCACCTTCTGCAGCCCGATTATCCCCGTAGGGGCGAATTAGAAATTCTTAAACTTTTTATCAGGCTCACGCACTACCTCCTCATGGGAGGGTTTACCAAGAAAGAGAACGAGGTCAAGTCAAGATCGTCCACCTCAAACGCCAAGTTCAATGTTAAGGGTTAGAAAAAATTCGACCAATAGGCCAGCTTTACATTGTTCTACGAGAACACGTAAAATACAACAAGATGGTTGCCACCAAATTTAATATCATCTGCAATATGCAATAAAATGTACTTAAGTCTGTATTGCTAGCAGGATAAAGAAAACCGATGATAAAACCATTATCTGCAATGACCAATCAAACAGAAACTACTTCATTCCTGCCCGCGGCCATTTTAAACTTCTGACATCAAAAACGCTAAAAGTATGAGCACGCGGCGCCCAAACGCACCTTTAGCGAAGAGCCTGCGTCTCTGTTGGAACC
The DNA here is from genome assembly GCA_016904865.1 of Pissodes strobi. Lineage (NCBI taxonomy): Eukaryota > Metazoa > Arthropoda > Insecta > Coleoptera > Curculionidae > Pissodes > Pissodes strobi. Next base: position 84,533 of record MU186616.1, on the reverse strand, counting down.
GGCTACGAAACAACCGGGCGGTGTTGCCAAATTTAGGGAACACAACGCCACCACTAAATCATTTTATCTGCGTACATCAAGCGAAAGCTCAGTTAAGTCGTTTAACATCAAACTGAAGGATATCAATAAATTATGATGTTTCTTGTTGACTTGGTCCGCAAACACATCAAAATGGCACGAGGATCGCTAAAGAAACATATACATCTAGCAACATTCCAGGAGTAATAATTAGCGTTTTATGATCCTTTATACAAGTAGAGCACTATGTAAAAATCGACCTCTCCTATTGGTCGATCCATCTCGTTTTACAATATGTCTTCGTGATGCAATCAATTTGCCGCAAGAGCCCTCGTGGTCGAGAGGTTTAGATGGTTGGGTCTCACATGGACGGCCCGGGTTCAAACCCCGTTGCTTTTTTTATTTTTTTAAGATTATGTTTCTAAACAGTTTTTTCTTCATTTTGGGTATGTCTTGGGTTAGTTTGGGTTAGCACATGGTTAGTTTCCTTTTATTGAGCCCCCGTATTGACCAATAGGAGAGGCCGACTTTTACATAGTGCTCTACTTGTGTAAAGGATCTTAATATGCTAATAATTAACAACCAACAATTATTGTCAAGTCCACTATCTCATTTCATCTGAAGGCTATCATATCAGAAATAAACATTGACTGAAAATTAAATATTGAAACAAATCCAGGAAAATAACTGACCATCTCCGAAACCAATATTTCTGACGTTCATGAGACTGTTTTAATGTATATTAACATCGAGAAGGTGATTATTCGGAAGGTAAGAGAATTATTGATTGTTATGAAATGCCATGTTATTAATGCCTATAACTTTGAAGGTTTCCTCGAAGGTCAGAATATATAGTCTGCTTTATTGATGTGCTAAGCCAGTGAACATGTTCATAAAGCCCGATCGATCCTTTCAAACAACCCGAGAAAATCAAGTCACATGTACGAGTACAGAACTCTGAATTTTCCCTGGAACAGCTCGATAAAAGGCTAGGGTCATACGACAACCACGCAGGTATCTAAACGGGTGAGTAGTATTATATTTAGCATAATTGATGCAGGATTAAAGGTGAAATAACTGACTTTATTTGACCTCTATCTGTTACATGTTTTTATACTAAATTGACATTTACCAAAAAGATGCAGAAGTTGGAAGAAAAGATTGCCAAAGAAAATAAAAATAATTAGCAGCAGATATGAAGAAAGCTGTAAAGAATACCAAATCTACCATGGGCGAACTCAAAGAAGAAGCAGTTTCAATACCTAGCGCAATTCTTAAACAAATATCTGAGGAGTGAAAGATTTAAACCATGTACAAAAGCAGGTAACACTGGAAATGGCTCGACAAACACGGTATGATATTATTTGCAAAGTAAAAGATCCTACTTTAATGAAGAAAAGAGGACAATATGATGTTCCAGAACTTCAATTACACAATTACTTAAATTTTAGTTTTAAGTATAATTTTGTAAATTAGTATTTTGGAATAAAGGACTCTTAATTCAGAAATACATACAGCACATCGCCATTTGGACCATGATAATTGAGATCGCAATTCGGTTCACTTATAGTTTCTGGTCGCACTTTTTCGCATATCCGATTATGTTGCGCTTTGTTTTCTTTTTCTGCAAATTTACACCAGAAACTATAGGAATAGAGAGACAAATATAGTAGTTCAATACAATATGACCACTGTAGTACTATAATAAAATTTAAAAAGAGTCCCTACTACTAATGGACTACTTATTATTTATATTTAAGTCTGAGACGACATTTGGTACAATTACGTTATAATTAATTGTGTTTTCCCTTCTTGATTTGATACTCAACTTTATTGATTTTCGTTGAATTTTTGTAGTTGTAGCTTTACAATGAGAGTCCTATGTTTCGACAAAAAAAGCGTATTTTTTGGATCTATATAAATTATTTGTCAATGGGTAATACCTACTATTCTTTCAAAACCAGTATTCTAAATTAAATTAGGTGTCATCAAAATTCCAAAACAATATTTCATATTTGGATTTGTTTTCAACAACAAACTGTTATTGCGTACACCCTTCATGATTGTGATTTTAATTAAAATTCCTCACCGGAGAAAATTTTAATTAGTCATAAAGCTTAACAGTTTGTTTATTATGCTATTTCAAATAGAGGAAGGGTGTATAGCTCTTATTAATGCATGGGGGAAATTGGCTCTGTAATTTAAAATTACACCCCTATAGAAAAGAAATGCAGAAATATGAGATTCCCTGGACATAGCCATGGACATAGTAATACGGTTGATCGTGTTCAACAAAGGGTAATAGTTATAATATTTGCCACAGTGAAAATTAAAGCATGTACCTTTGTAAATTGTGATACTGGTTGCAGAAGTAGTTTTTTTTTTGTCAGAAGCCGGTCTTAATTATTGTGTCTAATAATTGGCATATCAAAAGAGAATTCTTTAAAAGACATCATAGAGTTTTCCTTAAACTAGGGATGTTGTTTTCTTCATCACGACGCGACACGACGCGACGCGACGACGGCGCGGACTCATTAAATGAATGAATAGTTCGGACCTTGCAAAACCTATCTGAACTACTTTTTCTAACAAAAATTTTCAGTATCGTAAATGTGAAAGGTACCTATTTTATTAAAAAAAAAATAGAAACAGGGCAAAATATCAAAGCAAACATAAAGCTTTGGCACTTTTCGCTCTTACTTACTTTTTCTTTATAAACAACTTTTCTTAATAGCATTTTCTCATATCTTTTACAGAAAAAACACTTTACTACTATGAAAAGTAACTTTTTCAAAAGTTTCGAGGCATACATGATTTTTCGAAAGTAAAATTATGGCACAAATTAGTTTCTATTCTAGCAAAGCTGAACCTTAAAATATACCTCCTATGTCATTTTACTTAAATTTTACAGGAGACGTAAAAAATCAAATAAACATATTCAGTTATAGGAGAATTTCGACTAGCTAATGCTATTTTCAGATTTAGGAGAAGTTACAACTAAATAATTGAAACAAACTACTACTGGTAAAAAAAATTTTAATATACGAAAGAAAGTTCTCCTTTTTCTAACATTTATTAAGCATGCAAAATACTGTCATAAAATGCCTGGGTATCCTTTGGAAGAACAAACTTTAGCTCCTGTAAATGTTGCCACTTTTCAGTTTTAATTTTAGGTGGAACAGAAAACAACGGTGAATTCAAAATTACTGGAACCGTTTTCGGCCTTATAGGAATTTGGATGAAATCATCATTAAAATCTGGTTTAACTTCAATTGTTCCATTTGGATCATATTTAATACATTTTATATCCGTTATTACAGGATCAGCAGCTCTTCTACCGGGTCATATGGAAGAATACCTTAGATGATTGAATAATGAAAAATCTTGAAGAAATGTGTAATCCACCAGTTTAACACCATATGGCTTAGGGGTTTTTCTAGCTTCGATGGTCACAGAAGCATAGTCCCTTGGTAAATTAATTTCTCGATGTCTAAGGTTTCTTTCAATCACACTGTGAACCGAGTCACACTCCATTTGAGTGTGACCCGGTTCTAGATATTTTTGGAATACTTGAATTTCGTACCTTACGGAGAAATTTTACAGCGCATTAGAAATGATATTATTGCGATTTTGATAACCGCAACCGTCGGAATAAATGATAATTGGGATTTTTGAAGCTGTTACACAGTTTTCCTGTAGACTTAATGATACATGACACAAATGTAGAAGCTTTGAACTGATTATTCTCATTTTCGGAAAACCAATAGCACATTACCTCTTGAGTATTTAGGTCATACAGAGTAAAGTAACGGCAACATAACTTAGTCTTAAATTATATTTTATTTGCTGGCAAAAAGGGCAGAGTTTCACAGCCTGTATCTCTATTGTTAGTGCTATAATTTCACCTCTTTCTGCTTTTAATTTATCGCTTGATTTTGATTCTCTTGCATTTTCCTTTCTTTGGTTATGAGCATTATATTCTTCTTCAGATACGTTGCCATATTTAAAAGCAAAACAAACATTGCACTGATCTTTTTTTTGGCGCGTACAATTCTAATTTTTTGTTTTTAAACTCCTTTGAAAAAACGTTGCGTCCTAATGGAGTTAGCCCCTTTTCCTGACAAAATTTAACGTAAACTTCGTATAACTGTGTCATGCTATGAAAACTACTCTAAATATAATTTAAGTGTATTCCGACCGCAATAATGTGATGAAAGCTTAGGTAAATCGTCAAAAAATCCATTTAAACAATTGTAACTTTCATTGTATATTTTCCTTACCATATCTTTCGTTGATATTTTTTTTCAGAAGTCCCTTGAGACATTCCATAGTCTTATATTCAATATCCAACGTATCTATAAACATATTTCGACACACTTCTAGTTTCTCCTTTCCATCATTAAGATAATATGAGTAAGTGCCTAACCTTCTTGACTGTTCTTTAGTCATTTTAAAAGTTGGAGTTTCCCCCTATTGAGACTCCAGAATTTTTTAAATATTTCCTGTCGGCAATTTTTTGTAAATTCCCTACAATATCTCACTTTAGAGTTTAGGCAATTTTTTGAGTTACAAGCCCCCTTTAATGTTCTTGCTTTTCTTTGGTGGTTATGCTTGATCTTTTCTCCGTTCTTTTTACTAAATCCTAAATAAGCCTTGCCTTGCATTCTCAGCCTTTTATTTTTGTTTCTTATCCATTCGTCTTTATCTGATTTTATCTTTCGTTTCCTTGCGCTGTTTACATCATTATTGTTTATGACTTCTTCTGATTCGGTCTCTTCTGAGCTGGTTTCTGTATTATCTTTAGAGCTGTCCTGTCTAGTACTGGTGTCTGAGGGCCCTGGACTAACACTTGTAGCTAAATGTTGATGAGTTTCACAAAAGACTTCATCTTCATCACTGGTACACTCATAAGGAGCAAGACATGGTTTTGTTACTGCATCTTTTGCTGCCAATAAAACTGTTTGACTATTTTTATCACAATTGTTACTGTTTGTATTACTTGGTATATTGCTTTTATCCGTAAAGCAGTCTCTAAATTACAGCCTTGAGTCTGATTGACATTTAAATATTTTTGTAAATAATAATTTTCTTGAAAGGAAAAAGAAATCTCATCTGGTTAAAAATTCTATAGGGGCATTTTCTAAATCTAATATAATATTATTATCTAGGGGTAAAAGGGATGATCTAGCATTGGAGTTTTCGCCTTCAGTTTTCTCTGCACCCGTTGTGTTTTCTATTTCCTCTTCATGATTCACAAGATTTTGTATTTGTGTCAAAGATAGTATGTGTAATGTTCTTTTAGACATTTTGCGTGCAAGATACTTCATAGATCCATTATCTAAAAAAAGCAACCACATGACAAAATGCTTCCCGCATAAATTTAAAGGAGAAAGTTATGTATATATAGTTATGCTATTTTTAACCATGTTTCGGACACCCTGTATAATATGAATACTTACGGATTTATAGGTACTTTTGTTCATGAAATTGCCAAAGACTACTATGAAACTTACCTAAACTAGGACGAAACAGGCCGCAGTTTCTCCTATCTAACTTTTTAAACGGTTATGGTTCCGATGCAAAATCGCCTATCTGAAATATTTACTAAAATGAGTTTTATTAAAGTGGTAGAAATCGTGAAGGAAAAGAACTCCGAGTGTAACAACAAATAGTTGAATGGTTCTTAAAAGATGTGGCGGTAGAATCGGTGAACAACTATTTGTTATGAGTTTTATTATTAAAATATTGCTTATTTTATGCAAGAAATGTACAGAATTATGTTCTACAACTATGTAACTAATAATTTATTATTGAATTATTTTAAAAACTTACCGAAATTTTTATTTTTTGTCAATAAATCACAAGCGGATGACACGCGTTCATACTATTATGGCGACACAATGTAAACTGACGAGATAGGGTTTGTTGCATCTATTTTTTCGCGGCCTTTCAGGTGGGAGAATTTGCAATAAGCATTTTAAACTATTTAGATTATTTTTTTAATTAGGAGATTTTACATGACCACGCAGAATTAAATGGCGCATCAAAACCTACCATTATCTCATTTTTGCATAAAATGGCAGATAGGAGGTATTGCCAGGTCACCGACGATATACTGCCATAATATTGTCGGGATTGTGTTTATCCGCGATGCCACGCCTTGTTTAGCATGCAGGAATATAGCTCAGATTCGGAATCGATCTTCGTCACACGGAAAAAACGCTATTCTTATTATAAGATTATTAATATTAAGTCAACGCTAAACTGCATTTCCTATGCCGCAAGGATAGTTATACTTCAGTTAAATAAAACCTTATTCTTATTTAGTAAGATTAAGTTAGTACTGATTTAAGAAGAGTAGATACTTGAAACAAGTATAGGGGTATTATTGTTTCATGAAGATTGGTATATTTATGTTATACCTATATTATGCTTCAATAGATTCTGTCTTATACTTTAAGTAAACATAATACAGGTTCTTCAAAATGGAATATATTCTTAAAATAAGTATACATTGGATTTAAATTAAAAACAACTGTTCTGTCTGTAAACATATGACATGCTTCAATGAAATTCAAAATACATTGGGCGGTTGTTTTTCGTGTGAAATAGTTAAACGTGTTTAAAAATGGAAGAATTATTGAACTCCTGGAACTTGGAATAAATTATTCGAAAGTTTTTAGGAAAGTTTTTAGCTATTAATAATAATGTGATTTCATATTGTAACTGTTATCAAAATGGCAGCTTGCACGCTGCCAGCATGGGTAGGCATTTGATAACAGTTACAACGTCAAGTCACATTATTATTAACCTTAATAGCTAAACACTTACCTAAAAACATTAAAATAATTTGTTCCAAGTTCCAGGATATCAATAATTCTCCCATTATTAAACACTTTTAACTATTTCACACGAAAAACAACCGCCCTCCATTAAATCGTCTTCCATGCTATACTGCAGCAAAACCACACATAAAAGTACAGATTACAGGAGACGTGGAGATGAACGTGTTTAATCAATCATTCGCATTGAAGACTGTAGTATGTACTCAAGGATAGTAGGTAAATGCAATGTTATCTATTCTTAGTATAAGAAGTATAAGATGTGTCAATACAAATATATATTTAAACTTAAAAATAGAGTTTGATTTCTTGATTGGAGTGTAATTATTATTATAAGAAGAACAAACTTTCTCTATTTGAATGCCTAATAGTTTATTATAAAAAAAGAATACCAGACACTTCTTTGAATATAAACATACCTTTTATAGAAGATTTTTTTTTCTGCAATATATCCTGCCTGCTATTCTTATTCTAATTATAAGATAATTGAAATCAATAAATACGCAACTTAATTAATTAAATTATGCCTTCAATAAACTTGATTGAAGCATTATATACTTGCACCAAATATTTATCTTTAAGGATAAGACTATTCTTACTTGCAGATTTGATTTTTTTCCGTGCAGGTGAGAAGAAATGATAAAGAAAACACTTCAGTTAAAAACAATAACAACGTCTATTGGTCAAAGACTTATGATAAAACATTAACAATGTCTATTGGTCAGAAACTTATTAAGATTATATACTAAGGTGCGCATGCTTTCTCGATTTGAGGTATATTTTTGAATTGTTCATTACTGCACTATTAACTACTTGACAAATTCTCCTTAGAAAATTATCTTTCTCAGAACTTTGACAAATTTATCATAGATTCCTTTTACTACTGCGGATGTGAAACCCCCAGACTTCGCGACTATGTGATTGAGCCAAGCCCAGGCCAGGGTGAGGAGAAAAGGGTAGATTAGAACCTAAAAGCGCTCATGTGGATAGCCCAAGAGCTGGTTTTAGGTGAGAGACAAAGGTCTGCCGAACTGATGATTCGCTAGAGTATTCATATCATAAAATGTGCTGATCGTTGCATGTTTAAGGTTTATAATGGCTCCCGTTGACCGCTCGCGTTGTTTATAATTTGTCTTTAATGTTTACATAATAATTTCCAAGATCAAGTTCAAACTTAGAAGAGGGCTATATTTATTTAGTGGTTTATGCATTTTAGTAGTTCACAATATATAGTATAGTAATATTTCTCTCATGGGTTATGGTTAAAATGCAGCAATTTTCATTTTCGTCGCGCTCTTGAGGCTGAGACATCCGTTTTTTACAATTTCTTTTACTTTATTGTTCTTCGGCAGAAGAAAAGAGTACCACACACGCGCTTGCCTTAACTAGAAGTAAAAATTTAGTATTATAAGAGTTTCAGGAGCTTAAACCTCAATTTTATTTCGAGGACGTGATTGTCAATAACGTAACTTTGTTTAATACTTATGCACTTGAAAAAACTCATAGTTCGTAAATTTTGTATAATGTCTTTTATAAGTGTAGTGGATTCCTACTCTTATGCGATTTGTTGATTGAAATCCAAGACAGATTGTTTTGGTCTCTTCTATGTATCTTAGCGGTTCGAAGCGCATTCGCTGGTCATTTCCTCTTTCAGTTTGTGTGTATCTTTGTTTTTCCTGAAAGGATCGGGGTTAGTGATAACCAAAACAAAAGTATAGTATCATTGGATATGTTACGGTGGACGCTATCTGTGGATATATATCTCCATAAAATGCGATGTTATTTAGGTTTTCCTCGCCCCTCTTTAATATAACACTTTTTAAAATTAGTTTGATTTCATGTTTGACGTGTTGAAATCGTGTCAATTAATGTCTTAGGTTGACATTTTGCTTTGCGTCTGTTGCCGTGATGACCAGCTAGCGATGGGTGCTCTGAGCCACGATGTTATCGATCTATGATTTTTAAAAATTGTTTTTTCTACTACCGTGCGTAAAATACTCACTTTACGCACTCTCTAAGATTCGTAAAATAGTAATTTAATAATATTTGTATTTTTTCATATATTTTTCGGTAGTAGAAAAAATTTTGTATGCTACTCATGGTGTAAAGTACCCTATTTTTAATCATGGGATTGTCCCATTCATAAAAAAGGGTCACTTTACACCCTTGTTGCATAAATAACTATTTTAAACCGCTAGCTATGCATTAATATTGAAGATTACAGATGTGATGTAGAGCATGTCTACCGGTGTCTCAGCGTAGCATAGTTCAATTGGGAACAAAAAAATCTCAAAACATGAGTGGTTGGAGATCTCGGTTGACCTTACTGCTCCGGGGAACAGATAGTCCGGAAAACTTGAACTAAAATATGCCTGTGGCAAGTGGCAAGTAGGGGGAGCATGGACTATAGTTTGTCAGTATAGGAACTAATAATAAAGATCACGTTTTCAGTGAAACTACGAAAACTAATTAAGTACCAATTCTCTGCTCAGAGTATTTATTGAGGTTGGGTAGGGTTTCGTAAATCATGTTCTTGAGTGATTGTTTATAATATTAACGGGAATATTTTTTGTATGGCACGTGTGGTACACAGCTTGATTGGTTTAAATTTTGGAAAAAAATATCCTGTGTTTGGGCGAAGCGTATTCTTCTTTTCATCACCTCCATCCGGAAATAATCTAATAAGGGCATTCTTTAAAAGTCAGCCATAGTGATGACAGTGTCAGTGTCGTGGTAGTGAGTTTTATAATTTTTGCTGTTTTGGGAATCTATTTTTGAATCTCAGACTGTACCTGTATATTACCTTTCGTGTTTTGTTGATTTGGTTCATGGACTTACGCCATAACTGTTATTTTCACTGTATTCGTCGCAGGTGAGATGCAATTTGATTTTATGTGTCGCCATTTTGAAAACTCCACGTGAATGGTGGCTAATTCCCTCTTAATTTTCTTTGCAGATATTTTGTTTCATCCAGCTTTTCAGACAACCTAGATGATTTCAATGTCAAGCAATAAAAAACCCTTTACAAGTAAATTATTATCTCTTGTATTTTTTTTGGCCTGTAAGTATTATTTAATTTTCAAGCAAACAACTTTTTTCTACTTCTTGATGTTCCTGACATCATGAGTTTCTAACTCAGGCCCAAAATTACGGGATGATCACCCACAAGTTAGTGTGAAACAACTGTTTTAAAGTATAATATTCAACTCTAAATTAGCCGAACAATAAATAGCTGTCAGCATTAATAATCATAGCATTTTGAGAGTATGCCTTTGACACGGTAAATCTTCAGCTGAAACCTTGGTTAGTTACAAGAACGATATAAAGCAAGTATTTACTTCCTTATATTTCATCCGAATTTTGTGGTGGACAAGATTTAAAATGAGTTGCTTTTATAAGCTAGTCACTGCACAACTACAGTTGCCTAAGATCTTCAAAGTCTTAAAACTTGAGAGTGTAATCCGTTTATGGTTAACTGGGAACATTCTGTCTTAAAAAGTATTAAGTAAAGTCCACGGAAGCTAGTTAAAAAGCGATAGGGTTTGTAATCGGAGCGATTTAGGGGGACTTACTCCTTATCAAGTTTTCTTAGGGTTTTATGAGAAGATATATACTTTATTCATTATTATTTTGAGATGATGCAGGCTAGAATTTTGCTACCTTGAGATTTGCTGCATCTTTTTTGAAACGGGAGCACAAGAAGTTATGACAATAATGCTAGTTTGTAACCAGCCTTAAGCGTAGGGTGTCCGTTATGTAACACTATTTGTTAATTGCTTAACAGGCTGTCAATATGCCAGGTTTACTTAGCGGATTCACAAATATTTAAAGGCGTGGGTCTATGTCCTGTCAGATAGGTGAAGGCGCCACTAAATTATTAACTAGGAATATATCAATGATTTTTACACATTGAAATCATGGCAGTAAAATTAAGAAACATGATCTAGATATGACTATCATAAGATTTAGAAGTCAAAGATATTTATTAAAGAATGATACGTTTGACACGAATTTACCAAAATAAACATCGGGATCCCAATTAAATTATTTATTTAAATATTAAAAACTTTAACAATCACTTCAAAGACAATAATTAATTATATCTCAAATTAATTTGAAGTTATGGTATCGCCTATAAGCTAATGAGAAGATTCTCTTATAATGTATTTCGTCTATATTATCGGACTATTAAATCAAAGCAAAATAAGATACGAAATTTTGGTCTAGATCATATAACATTAATATTGCCCAATTCCTCTCTTGGAATGATTTCAACCAAACATTGGATTCTTAAAGGTTTGAATAAATGCATTCAATCACGAAACACTATAAATAGGAAGTATTTTACTAAAGTAGCTTTATAATAAATCAATATGATAACCGGTGAAGTAAATATGTATAGATATAGCCGGTAATTATCTACAGTTATAAATGAAGTGATTACTATTAGGGAAGGGGGCTAAGGAATGATGGTAGAAATAGGACGATACCAGTTCAAATGTCAACCTCACCTGCACGAGAGGTGGTTAGGAAATGAAATTTCCAGCATCTCGCGACCAACACGCACTGGCCAGCGAGGTAGTGTATTTGGCTAAAAACCTCGTAAAATTATAAAATGACGATGACGACTATGTAACGGCCCTCAGTCCCCGGCAGATCAGTGGTCCCTGGTTACGGTAGCAACCAGGCCAGATCACTAGCAGAGGGTGCTAAGAATCACCGGGTAAGACCAGGCTACCACTGACGCAGCACTTTCCATATAGCCACTTACAACACAAGAACACTCTCGACACAACAAAAACTGATTGAACTGGAAGAAGAACTGGAGTGTATTAAATGGGACATCTTAGGACTTAGCGAGGTTAGAAAAAAGGGAGAAAATCAGATAACTCTTAAATCGAACTATCTACTGCACTACAGGGGAGAAGAGGATGTCGCACAAGGAGGAGTGGGTTTTGTCGTTCACAAAGACCACAAGAAAAACATCATTAAAATTCACAGTGTTTTTCCAAGAGTTATATATCTTATACTAAGGTTAAATAAAGAATATAGTGTAGAGACAATACAAGTGTACGCACCAACAACAGATTATGAGGATGAGGTAGTGGAATGTTTTTACGAAGATATATCTGCAGCTATGAAGCAGGACAAAGCGCATTACACTTTTCTCATGGGAGACTTCAATGACAAGCTTGGATCCCAAATGGATGATGCAGAAACTTCCATAAGCTCCTCATGTGTGGTGGGAGAAATAGTAGAGGAGCCGTACTTTTAAATTTTATGCTCCATCATGGACTCTACGCTATGAACTCGTTCTTCCAAAAAGCACTCCAGGGAAAGTGGACCTGGATAAGTTCGGATGGCACAACAAAAAATTAAATCGATTTTATAATTTCTGATAAAAGGAATGTTGTCCAAAATGTAACAGTAATAAAAAAATTTTCTATAGGCAGTGACCATTGGCTAGTTAATGCAAGAATAAAAGTAAATGTTAGGGGGGGGGGGGGAAGCAAAAATGGTATCGGCCTCCTCAGGCAAAAAAAGGACATCTATGAATGAAAGATAAAGAGGCATACGAAAGGGAAATATCTTCAAATCTTAAGAGCTTGGAAGACCTAAAAGAGGAGATCAGCGTAGACGATCTAAATAGACAAATAAGACACTCTTTAAAAGAAGTTCAAGAAAGACATAACGAAAAAGTTAAAGACAAGGAAGATAAACTAAGCCAAAACACGAGGAACCTAATGAGCTAGAGGAGAGAGATTCCGCTACCTTGAGACAAATCAACAAAGATATCTCCAAATCAGTTAGGGAAGATATAAGAAAATATAACAGCGAGCATATATCCCAAGTTATAGAAAACAATCAAAGTTTGAAGGTACTACTGAGAAAACTTCGCGAAGGTAAGAGAAACATTTGTAGACTACATGATAAAAGTGGGACAACAAAAACCAACATAGAGGATATTCTTAAGATTGCAGAAGGTTTTTACCAAGAGCTTTATACAAAAGGACGCGGAACTTCTTGAACCGAGGCAAATACCAAAAATTCAAAATGTAGGATCCGAAGATGTACCTGAAATAACAGGTGAAATAAGAGTTTGCCTATCCGAAATGATAAATAATAAATCGCCAGGAGACGACGATATAGTTATTGAATCAATTAAATAAGGAGGCGATGCTTTAATACGCATACTTCAAAAACTTCTTAACGCATTCTTCTGAAGGGTACAATTTCCTCTCAATGGCAAAATGCGGTGATTATTCTCATGCGTAAGAAAGGTGATATTGCCGATTAAAAGAACTATCGACCCATTAGCCTTTTATCTCATCTTCACAACTTATTCATGAAAATCATAACAAAGTCTTTATATTATATAGTATAGTATTATATTCGTAGACTACGAAAAGGCGTTCGATACCATAGACCAACACCAAATGCTTCAAGCTCTGGCTCATTGTTGAATTGACCATCGATACACCGCAATAATTAAGAATATCGACGAAACAGCAACTGCATGTGTAAGACTCCATGAGGATACAAACAAAATTAAAATAGAACGCGGTGTCAGGCAAGGTGACCCTATACCGCCAAAGTTATTTACAACTTTGCTGGAATAAGTGTGTAAACAAATATACTGGGAGAACATGGGAGTAAACATAAACGGAGAGGATCTGAATCATTTGAAATTTGCAGATGATATTGTTTAAATATCAGACAGCATTGACAAAGCCACGCAAATGTTGGAAAGACTTCAGCAAACCTCAAGAGTGGCTGGATTGAGAATAAATACTTCGATGACACAATGTATGGCCAATCTTGTGGAAAGTGAAAAAATTCCCATGGCGGCGAAATTCAACAGGTCGCTTCATACAAATATCTCGGTCATGAACTCCGTATAGATCGAGACAATCAAACTACCGAGATTCAAAGAAGATTGAGTCTAGCATGGACTGCATTTGGTAACCTTAAAGACGTGTTTAAATCGGAAATTCCCATAAGCTTAAAAATGAAAGCATTTAATCAGTGCGTTTTGCCAGTGATGATATACTGGGCAGATACAATTACTTTAACCAACAAGATAGTAAACAAAATACAAGTAACTCAGCGTGCTATGGAGAGGTCAATATTGGGCATAAGTCTTAGGGATCGAATCCCAAATAATGAAATACGAAGCAGGTCCGGTGTTGCAGATGCTGTAACAAGAATCACTACATTGAAGTGGAACTGAACTGGGTAGATAGCAAGGATGACAGATAATCGATGGACCAGAAGAATCTTTGAATGGAGACCGAGAAATGAGGCCTACCGAAATAGGGGACGCCCGCCAACAAGATGGACCGATGATATAAAACACATCAAACCGAACTGGATGCAGTCGGCACAGCACCGTGACGAGTGGAATAGATTACGAGAGGCTTATGTTCAGCAGTGGATACAATTGGGCTTATAATGATGATGATGATGATGATTACTAAATAAAACTAATCTAAATGAGTTCCATGGCAGTGATAATACGATTATATCAATAAAAAGTTAATAAAGACATACTAAATCAATGAAATGAGGTAAATATATATAGATCTAAACGGTAAGTATCTATAGGTAAAAACGAATTGATTATTAAAGAAAAGTAATCTAAATGAATAACATAGCAGTGATAATATCAATATGCCAATAGTTACTAGAGATCTGACAAATCAATGAATTATTCTATAAAGTAAGTTTATATATACCTAGTTGGTAAGTAACTACGGGGAGCACGAATTGAGCTCAGTTCTATGTCAAGGTTAAGGCGAAAAATTTAAGTTGCCAATAGCAGTTATGCGAAAAAAATTACTGCCATGAGGCTTACAGCCAATTACAGTAAAAACTTATTGTTAAGGTAGGTAAGTGTAATACACAAGTAAATCAGAAAATCACAAAAGGTTTATCAAGATATTTACCAATTCAGGTAATACTATATCGGTAATAATAAAGTCAAAATTAAATAATCCGCTTAAAGCCATCCAACGATAATTTCAATAACTAAAACGGCAGGAACGTCAAACCATGGCAGGAACGTCAAACTGGTGAGAGGAGTTTGATTACGGGGAGTGACGCCCCCGCCATTCCGAGTTGCCATG
>MU186616.1:3257-48288 GCA_016904865.1 Pissodes strobi | reverse complement strand
GACAGGGTGATATTTGTTTAGTAGCTTATGCATTTTAGTAGATTACAATATCACTTCTCTCAGGCATCTTCACATGATATTGAGATATTTTACCGAAGCAGAACACCTCTTTATTGAAAGTAAAACAAAACTATTATAAGTACCCGTTGTCCCACATTCAAGTTTATAAAAGTAATTAAAAATATTTTGTCCACCTTTTTAACCTCACCATTTACAATTTTGGATATTTCGCGATGTCTCTGTTATTCTCCGCCGTTTTGTCTTGCTTTTTATTACGAGATTATGAAATCACAATATTTTATCAAAGTACAAAAGAAGCGGTACATGTGCTGGATATCATTAACATTGGGAACCGAGCAATTTTGTTTGAAAATTAAGCGTTGTGCGCATTTTTTCAAATACTTCAATAGTATGCAAAAGCAATTGCAATTTGCCTGAAAATGCAAATAATGCATATCTGCCTAAGCTGAAAGCATAATGAACTATGGTTTTTAAATAATTATCTTCCACAATTAAAACAAAATTATACAAATAATATAAGAGATAAATTAAGTATCGGTCTTATGCTGCATATCGTCTTGACTTCCGTTAGGTGCAAGATGTGGTAAGTAATAATTACTTTACCAAGAGTAGGCTTATATATAAAAGGTACCCAAACATGTATTATTCATTTCATATAAAAATATAAATACTTTTTAAAAATTGTTTATTAAAGTTGAAATCATTAATGTTGACACATAATATTATTAAAAATACAATGCCCTTGCCCCTCACCTCAACAGCTATAATGAATGTAACTACTATAGTAAAACAGTCAGTGAGGTATTTCCCTGATGGCGAAAAATATCAAGTTCACTGACGACCCGCAATAATAGAGCTCAAACAGTCAGCGTTAACGTGTACCTATACGATGTGTAATAGTAGTTAAGGGCGAGATAATGGGAGCGGAGGTATCCCAAATCCCATTAACCTAATTTAGTAAACTATCCGAAATAGCTTCGTCCAAATTAGCAGCTCCTTGGGAGGTTGCTTAAAATGTCTTGCTTTAGGGCCAGTTAATGTTGTCGAAAACTTCATAGTCAATAAATGGCTAGACAGCTCATTATGAACTGGCTAATAAAATATTTTTCTTTCAGAAAAAATTACTGAAATGTGGATGCCGCAACTGCGAGAAAGGTTTGCTATGTGATATAGCCCAACTAATAAATTTATATTTTGGATCACTTATAGATGAAGAATTAAACATCAGAAATCTAACATGTATCCATGGCAAATATAAGAAACATTGGCTCCAGTATCGGTAAATCTGAAGAGGATAAAGTGAGTTTAGGACATCTTAATTTAATGCTGACTTCAAAAACAGTTATTCTGCTGAAAAATTAACATACATCATGTCTAATCTAGAATACACAATATTTCTAATGGGTGATGAAATTACAAAATAGATAAACCAAATAGATAAGTGTTGCGAAAACCTAGAAGGGTTGGCAAGTCAAAGGTTTTAAATTCACTGCGTTCAACAAACGATTTCCAAAACAAAATCATATCTCTAACATTAACTTCGGCTAAAATTCTAAATTTGTCTTCTAAGTTTTCTTTAGTGGCTATTTAACACCTATTCACCTACAGAGGCCACCAGAATGTAAAATAAAATTCAAAATTCTGAGTTTAACCTGTGGATATTCGTATTAAAAACAATATTCGGAAAATTTTTGACACAAAATTGTATTTACTATTTTCTAAAAGTGATATCTGCACAAAGTGTAAATAATTGAGCATCTCTCCGCGCGAAAATGTAATAACTAAAGATGATCTTGACCTGTTGCAAAATTTGCGTTGGAAAAAGTCTTTATGAAAATCAGAAGGGTTTTTAAATGGATGGGCTGTGCAGGTCGCAGGTTCATGAAAGTAAGGCAACATCTTCTTGATGCTTATCATGGAAATGTTTCAACTAAACCATCTGATCAATTGGTAAGGCACGTTTTTTATATTCGGCACACACACAAAAGGAAAATCCTATGCCACTCAACGAGCGGTGCGTGTGCGGGGAAGATGGAAGATGTTGGATCTAAAGCGCTGTAGGTTATAGTTTTCGAGAAAGACGTTACTCGGAAGTCCATTCCAGAGCGAGGCAGTCCTCCAGACAAATAAGTCCCGCAACAGGGACGTCCCAGGTGTTCGCAACTGAATCGTATTTTGATGAGCAGCTTGTCTCTGACGGGGTTTCCGTTTGGCACAACTCTGGGTGGAATCATAAGTGCCAGCTCGTTCGAACACCTTCCGTAGTAGTATCGATAGTAAAGAGATAGGTCTGCCACTTTTCTTCGACGTTCAAGGCTATTAAGGTCTTTAGTCAATTCTGGGTCATCCACAAGACGGCCTGCTCTCCTCTGTATGGAATCCAATATCTTGAGCAAGTGTGTGGGGGCCGAGCTCCATACATGGGAACAGTATTCCAAATATGGTCTTATCTGGGCCTTGTAGATCAATAAGAGCTGATGAGGTGTATACAACTTTTTTGCTCTGTTTAGTGCTCCTAGCTTTTGTGCTGCTGCCTTGGGGATTTTGGTGACGTGATTACGCCAAGATATGTTGTTTTCTATTTTGATGCCTAGCAAGCATATGGATAAGGCCAGAGTCAGTGTTTGTCCTGTCATTGATAAGTCAGGTCCTGCGATGTTTGCTTTTCTTGAGAAGACTGCTGCCAGAGTCTTTCCTGCGTTAAACTGAATATTATTTTCCTCATCCCATTCCACGATAGTGTTCATATCCTCATTGGTGGCAGCAATCTCATTTTATCGCTCGCATTGGGAACTAGTATCGGTCATTAGAGTCCGCAACATAATGAGAATATAAGAGTACTGTCGCCTGCAAAGCTGTAAATAGAATTGTTTGTCCTGTCTAAGAAATCGTTGATATAAAGAAGGAACAGTGTGGGAGATAATATACACCCTTGAGGAACTCCTGCGTTGATTTTAAATTCCTCCGAGAGATGTCCATCAATACCAACTCGGATGCTTCGATCTCTTAAGAAATTGGAAAGCCATAGAAGCAGTGCTCGTCCGTATGCTGTCAATTTGCTTTAAAATCGGTCATGCCAGACCCAATCAAATGTCGGGAGCCACTGCACGAAATTCGCCGCAGCTCTCGATGGCTTTGGTCCACAGGTAGGTCACGTAAGTCAGGAGATCTCTCGTGGATCTGTGCTTGCGGAAGCCATAATGACAATCGCTTATGATGCCTGCCGATTCGAGATATTTTAAGAGCTGCTCGTTGATCAATTTCTCCATGACTTTCGACCTGATAGGAACTAAGGTAAATGGACGGTAGTTATTTGAAATCGTTTTTTATCTTTCTTCAGGATTGGTTGCACTTGAGCGCACTTCCAGCTAGAACGAAAGCATGCAGTTCTGTATGATAGGAAGAAAAGCCTGCTTAGTGGAGCTGTTAGTTCGGCAGCACATTTCTTAAGCACTATTGCTAGAACGCCATCCGGTTCTGTGTCCTTGTTAGTGTCTAGGCTTTTGAGTATTCGTTTCACTTCGCGTTGGAGAAATATCAGGCCTTGCATTGAGGAATTCACTTTCGGGATAGTTGCGAGAGTCTTCCCTTGAAGATCTAAGGTAGAATTTGATGCAAATATTTCGGCAAGAATGTTCCCTTTTTCTTTGGCTGTTTCCGCTATTGAGCCATCATCGTTGGTCAGTGGTGGGATTGACGTCTTTGAGAAACCGTGATTGATAGCTTTGGCAACTGACCAAAACGATCTTGATCCGATAGGGCAGTTGAGAAGCTTGTTCTTGCTCGTGATATCCCTTCTTGTTCTCGCCAATGCCAATGGTTCGCTTACACTGGTTTCGAGTCGTGATGGATAAATTTCGATTTTCGGCTGTCGAATCTCGGAGCTATTTGCGGTAGGTGGCATTTTTAGCATTGACTGCTCTTGAGCAGTCAATGCTAATGGTTTACTGTTTGAGATAAGTTTCATAGAAGAGGGGATGACAGCTTCCATAAGATAACTTAAGTTATATCACCAGCAGATTCAGGGGTGTTTTTATTCCTAAAGCCACTTTGCGGAGTTGTAGTGCCAAACCTTTCACGGTACCTGTGGCTTCTGTATTTTGATATCGAGTTCATGTGACAAACGGAGGTTGGACAGGTACGGTATAGAGGTCAGGATTAGTTGTTAAGAATAGATACAGGAGGCTAGTAAAGTATCTTTGACACTCAGGTATCCTGGTACGTTCGTCAACCAGCTGAGTAAGTCCGTGACTTACAGCAAAAGACTCGGCTCCTCGTCCTTCATCGTCGTTTTTGTTGGACTGTTTCAACCGGTCGATGTTATATACGTTGAGGTCTGCGTATATGACAATTTATGCCGTTGGATAGTTGATCTGCAGAAAGTCAATTTGATTTGCCAAGATTTGAGAAGAGCCGTTTTTATTGGTGTTCACTACGTTGTCTATACAAGCAACAAATGAACTTGGTTGCTCGATCTGTGCTTAATTTGAACCACATGACATCGAAGTTCTTAGGTTCGTATGTCTCTTCTCGTTGACAACATACGTCTCGCATAAAAACAGCTAATCCAGAGTTATGTCGAATTCGGGAGTAAAGGTCATATCCGGGTATATTCAACTGATCATGTGTAGTGCTTGATTTCACTTTTGTTTTTGAACTAAAATACTGAGGCTTATTTGATGTTAGGTGCTGGCGCACCGAGTTAATATTTGTGTTGATGCCTCTTATGTCTACCACTACCTCTCCTGATTTATCCCAAATGGCATCAGCCTACAGAGGCATAAGAACACAAACTGCTTGTTATTATGACGTCCGAGTGAACTCGAGAATTGTGAAGAGTAGATGATCATGTCGTGGGTAGTTTAGGAACCATTTATTTACCCTCTATTTTAATTTACTTTATTTCAGGTTATTCATGAATTAATATATTTATGTACGATAATTTTCTCTTACGATATTTGTATTAGCGCACGTAATTATTTATAACCATAACTGTTGCTCAACAAGTACCGCAGAGGGAAAAGATTTTAGTTTTAATTAGTTGGTTCCTCTATTAATTAACATAACAGATTCTTAGTTAATATCGCAGCTAGCTAAGCTATTATTTTCAACTTTAACTAAATATTTAATTTTTTTAATAATGTTACTATTTAATAACTAATTTTACTTGGTATTCACTTAAATTTATTAAGTTTCAATAATTAATGTGTCGCTGGTTCAAATAATATTAACGACAAGAAATTCAATTGGTCCCTATCTTTAAGAGCTAAGTATAAGTTTAAATAACACTGAAAACCGTGGGTACCATCATCAATTAATTATTAATTTATTCAATTTTAATTTTGATTGGCTAAGTATTATTCCAATTTTTGAGGAAACAAACCATCTTATGGAAGTAGACCGATTTTCTATCCTACTATCTCTCTGTTTTGTTTCTTATCTTTATTAAAGTATAATTTATTTCAATTAGTTGGGCTCAAAAACTGAATCTTTTTGATTTATTTTTGAATCGATTTAACTTTTGGTTTTATTGTTTATAGTTTTTATTGATAAGTTTTAGGCGACCAACGCTGGTTTCATTATACATAATTGATTTTGTTGCGAAGCATAAGACAAAATGAGTTCCGGATTACAACTGAGGGGTTTTCTGACTTGTGTCGTCTAAAAGTTGGTGTCGCCTTTTTCAATAATTACTTATACTCCAGTACTTCACTACTCTCCGGCATTTGTGCTAGGATCTAATTTGCATGCTTCAAGATAACTTGTTATGGCCTAGGCATCCTCAGCTGAGTGAGTTTCATAGTAATACAGTGCGCCAGATGAAGGAGTCGTATCTCGGCCAAATGTCTACGGTGTTCCAGACTATCCAGATCCCAGATCAACTCCGGGTCGCGAACGAGACGCGCAGCTCTCTTCTGAGTAGAATCTAGCAACCTTAGGTTGTGCTTAGGTGTGAGCAATAAATATTCTAAGCACGGTCTTATTTGCGTTTTGTAGAGCAAGAGGAGTTGCTGCGGTGTATAGAGTTTTTTGTTGCAAAATAGCGCACCAAGCTTCTGCGAGGCTGATTTTGCGGTGTTAGCAACGTGGTCATGCCAGGACATTTTGCTGTTGATCGAGACACCCAGTAGTTCGTTTGACGAGGAATGGCCGATTCTGCCATGATGGTAAACATGGCTGCTTGGGCTTTTGCTGCATTGAGTTGGACCAAATTCTTGTCGCCCCATGTTCGAAGTTTCTCCAGATCTTGAATAATTATTGTAATCTGCTCCTGTCTGTCGCTCATAAAGGTTTTTCTGATCTAAATGGGGCGAGACAAGGGTACTATCATCTGCAAAACTGTAAACAGGATTGATAGTTTCGGACAACAGGTCATTAATACAGATGAGGAACAGAGCTTGTGAAAATATTGCACCCTGAGGCACTCCCGCATTAGTGGTGAATGTGTCTGAGTTGGTCCATTAACTACAACGTGGCAGAGATCGGTTCTTAAGGAAACTGGCAAGCTAGCTGTAGAGAGACGCTGGCAGTTCGAAGAACGGCAGTTTGTTGAGAAATCCGTTATGCCGAACTCTGTCAAATTCCTTCGAGACATCCAACGCAATTGCTCGAGATTCTCCGTAGTTCTCAATATCAATAAAGGATGAAGAAAGGATGAGCCAGACCATCAACAAAATATAAAAAACAAAACTTGCAAATTACTGAAAAATCAACATATAACTTGTCATTTGCGACGCAACAACCTAGCTAAGTAAGCTTGTTCCCTGTAACAGTAGTTATGAATAATAATTATATGTTGAGCAAAATAATTATGTTCTACTATTTTTAATGCAGCTACACTAAATAATAATTATCTGAAAAATCTGCGGATTTATTATAACTAAACGCCGCGTCGCGTCGGCCGCTCCAATAAATTCTAGGTAATACCTGTTATTATTGGCAAAATTATCCAATGAGCAAACAACGGCCCATTTTGCAACGAAAGCTTAAGTACAGACGTGCCTCTGATGATCGCTACAGGTCAAATCGAGACTATGCAGGATAAAGCAGGAACCCTAACTTTTAATTCCTGTCTAGCCGCAAACGACACGTAAACCCCATAGAGTGGTGGTCTGTTTAACGAGAAATTGCCATATAACGCGTTTGGAATTGCTATTAGCTCCATTAAGGTCGATAGAGCTCGGATTTAAACGACGCAGTGACAATGTATAGGGAATTTTGCTTAACATGGCTGGTAATATCTATATTAGCTCTGCTGCAAAATGAATCGAAAATTACCTAAACAAACAAAATGAATTAATTAGTGAATGCTTTAATCTAAATTTTCTAAACTATTTGTTGATCTTGATATTTATTAGTTGTTAATATTTAGGAGCAATTATTAGTGATTTAAAACAAAATCAAATCAATTATAACATAAACAGATATATGTTAACATTAACAAATAAATATCGTAAGTAATTATACGCCCTTCTCATACATCGTTCTCTTCTCCTTGAAGAAAGTTACTCTTCAGGAGGCAAGGTGGCCTTCGATGCTCAATTATTTTGCTGATAAGTTATTAATAATCCATGAAAATCCCAAGAATTCATATTTAACATTTCTTCACACCTTTATTTGGATATTGCTCAACTGCCATCCTCGGACTGCCAGCCTCTCTTTGCAGCTGGCTTGCCAGTTTCCTTAAGAGCCGATCTCTGCACGTTGAACATATTTACGACACATTCACCGTTAATTCGGGCGTGCCTCAGGACGCAATACTTTCATCAACTCTGCTCCTCATCTATATTAATGACCTGCTGACCGAAACCAATAATCCTGTCTACAGTTTTGTAGAAAACACTACCCTTGTCTTCCCATTTAGATCGAATCTTACCAGCGATTGAGACATATCACAGTAGACAGTAGCAGATCTGGTAGGGTTGGAACCTGGGGCGACAGAAATTTGGTCCAGTTAAATGCATCAAAAGCCCAAGCGGCCAGGCTTACCAAGAGAGCCAATACTGCGGGCCCTGACATCATTATGGCAGGATCGACCATTCCCTCATCTTGATTAATCGGACTACTGTGTGTCTCTCGGTCAACAGCAATATATGCTGTCATGACCACGTCGCTAACATCGCAAAATCAGCCTTGCAGAAGCTTGGTGCGCTATTTCGTTACAAAAACTGTATACACAGTAACTGCTCTAGCTCTACAATGCGCAAATAAGACTGTGCATAGAATATTGCTGACACATCTGGGGAGCCACACCGAAGAATTCCATTCAAAAGAGAACTGTGCATCTCGTCGGCGACCCGGAGTTGACTCGGGATCTGGATAGTCTGGAACACATGTGCCAGACATGTGGCCGAGATATACCTGTTTTACAGATACTTTCACGGCGTATGTTCCCAGGATTTTATCCGCCTCATTCCACCGCCAGCAACGCCGGTCAGACAGTCACGACAGACGGCAAGAGCGCATCCGTTCGTTGTATAACTGGAAACACCTAGAACATCGCTTTACAAGGACTTCTTCGTCTGGCGCACTGAATAGCTGTGGAACTCACTCCCAGGGCATCTGTTTCCCCCAAATTATAAAATACAGCTATTCAAGAACCGTGCTAATCAACATCTTCGTACACACACCGTTTGTCGAGTGCCATAGGATCCCTCTTTAGTTTGTGTGTCATTGCCATGAAAACAACACAAAAGATTTTCACCAAAGTATTTTTTTCTATACGGATAATATTTTTCTAAAGATTTTTAATAAATTCCACTTATGTCCATGCTTAACTTTAAGGTGATATGTATATTATTCGTAATTATTATTCAAGTAAAAAAACATTTTCAGGTGCGTTCAGCACGGTTTTTCCTGGATGACATTAACCCTCAAAGTTGTATAAGCTCGGCTATTTAATGCTCGTTCGGGTAATGCCGGCTCGAGTCGACTTCAGCCAAGCGATAAATAAAAACAGCAATAGCAAGAAATAAAAGGCATCTAAAGTCTTATTTGCATTACCCTGTATATCTTGCCAGTCAAAGCTTAAGCGTTTATAATGTTGCTGAATCATTCTATAGAATTTGAAAAAGCAGGTACTGTTGAAAATGCAGTTCAGGCCTTTAAGGCTACTGGAATTTGTTCCTGCGATGCGAGCATCCCCTCAGATGCTGATTTTTTGCCATCAGAGGTAACAGACAGCCACTAGATAAAGAGTTAGAGAGCGATGATCAAATGATCATATTTAATGACGATGATAATGAGTTAGGAGATCAACCTGCAGTGTCTCAACAAATTCGCCGTGATCAACAGTCCACCTCAGTCTCAATTCATGTTGAAATAGAAGAAGACATGCAAGAAAACATCCTGCTAATGAAACGCTTTCGAGAGAAAGTGCTCCTTCCACTAAGACCGTTTACTCCAAGAGACATTATCCCTCTTCCTAAAATAAACATAAAGAGGCAACGCAAAGGAAACGACTGAAGTCTGAGTTGCTGATGTCAACACTTAATAAAGAAAGTAAGGAAAGAGGAGTAGATGAAAAAGAAAAAGAAGCTATTGAAAGTATAACTAAGCAACTTTTCCTTGCCGTTAATCCAAAAAAGAGGCGGAAAAATACCAGGACGCTATCATCATCGGACTCCGCCGCAGATTATTTTATTCATGACAGTAGCACTGACTCTGATTTTCCATCTCATGGTGTAGCTCAAGAGGAAAATATTGACAGCTCACAAAACTCTGAATCTATAATGCCAAATGATAATCTTTTAGTTAAAGTTCAGGGTAACACCAAGAATTCTTTCCGACACTACGTAGCTAGGATTATCGGTATTTATCAAGAGGGTGATGAAGGAGTATTTTACAAGCGATTACCAAATGCTTATAAGTTTTGGAAATTAATGAAGAATCCTTCATTGATAATGAGAATGTGGTTCTAAGATTGTCAAAACCTACTGAGATAAATTCTTTAAGGTTCTTTTATTTTTGTAATAATAAAACGTTAATAAGTCTATAGTCTATTTGGAAATGCTCCAAAGTTGTATATTATTGTCCGATAAAATCTTAAACTTAAAAAGTATACCGGGGGCCAAAACTGAATTGGTTAATTTATCGTAAAGCTACATAATTCGGTTTACTACATACATATATACAATCAGGCTTGACACACCCGAATACGGGCGAAACCCAGGTGTACACCATAAAATATACAATAGTTTCATTTACAGATGAAAAAATACGAACTGCACAGATCTCTGTACAGTAGTCAGTAGCGTCTCATTAACAACGCTGGAAATGTTTTCTAATATAAAAGCGGTTATTTTGTAGGTATAAAAATACATCGACTTTAAAAAAATATAGGTGTAATGGTCTTTCTGAAACTAGACAAATAAACAGATGTATAATAATTATTCAAGATTTAACAACATAGAATATAATTATAAAAACTAAAATATATGCAATAATATATATAATAATACACACGATAATACTACAATAATACGATAATACAAATAATATATTCAATTAAAAAAAAACCTACAAATTGTCATCTGAACAATCGGTTGAGTTGTCACTCTCACCCACATGTATAATAATTGGTTCTACTGTTTCATCAACCATATTGTCAAGCTGCCACATTCGTTTTTCCTCGTTTATTACAAGCTCTACACATTTTCGCCATTTATCTTTATCAACATGTTTAATAGCTTCGTGAAAGAGTACCTCAACATCCTTCATTTTGTAGGTAGTATTTCTGGTGGCAACAAAATTTTTTACTTGCGCCCAAACTAACTCTATGGGTTTAGCTCAAAGTGGTAGGGCGGAAGTCGAAGTAAAACAATACCACGTTTGTTTGCCATTTCGTCAACCATATATCTAGTATATTTGTGCTTTTCCATGATTGCTGTATTCAAAAGCTCCTTTTTGACCATGACTTCTTCGAAATGATTTTTTTTTCTAAATCCATTGTTTTATGTCCGCTTTTCGCCAAGCACTTGTTGGTTTAATTTTTCTATTTATCTAGAATGGTAGGTTACAGTATCAAGCACTATAATAGATCCTGGGGGTATTAGATCTAAGATTTGCTGAAAGTATTCTTCAAATACATCTGCATTCATGTCTTCATGCTAATCTCCAGAGTGTTTCGACTTAAATGTTAACAGGCCCTCTTCTATGAACCCATTTGCACTACCAATTTGGACCACAATTAATCTGCTGCCTTTTTCCAGATGGAGGTTTGATTCCTGTAGACCAGCCCTCCAACGCAGCTTGTTGGAAACTTTTTATATTTTTGTCATGACACATCTTGTTTACTGTATGCCCTTTATTTACCCATGTTTCGTCCAAATAAAATATGTTTCGGGCTTCATTACGATAGTCTTTTATCATCCTTAGGTACTTTCTTCTCCAGCAAATAATTTCATATTTCTCTATTAAAAGTGATTTTCTGTTTTGTGTATCCCATTCAAAATTCATTTCCTTCAATGTTTTCCCTAATTTGTCTCTACTTATTTGAGAAAAATGTTCGTCGTTTTTGAGTGTGATATGAATTTTATCTAACGTAGGGATTTCCTTGTTTAAATAAAACGAATGAACTGCTCTTCTGATTCCTCGTATTTCATTTTCATCCATAATAATTTTTCTCCTTCCAGATGGTGTTTTTGGAGCCTTCATACAGCCACTTATTGATTCACGTATAAATCTTTTATATAGATGTTAGCCGGACTCCTGCCATTTGCGAACACATTTCAACAATTTTAACCATACCAGAACTAGGCTGTTGATGTTTAAGCGCATTGTACGCATTTAAAATAAGTCTTCTCGTTAACTGATAAAGGACGCTTGGAAATTCTCTTCACTGGGGAAAACTGAGGACTTGCAATTTTTACAGTTTTCGGTATCAACCGGTCTCGATAGTCTTACAACAAATAAACCTGAACAAGCTAAGGGCCGGAAATATCCAATAGGCACATCATAAATAACAATTATTCAGGTATGATCAGGTACAAAATATGCAGGTGGATAAAATAAGTAATTCAAGTAAATTATGATATTATATAATATGTAATATTTTGATTTTAATATTTTCATATTTACGTGATATTTTCGTACAGTGTTAGATTTTTAACATTTTAACATCTTGATTTAAGGAACGCCCATAGAAAGTCTGTTAAGATTCTATCGGACAATAATTTACAACTTCGCAGCATTTCCAAATAGACTATAATATAATTTTTTCCGTATAATTGCTTTTCAATCAACCCATTTATTAACCATTGGGGAATATCTCCGCACCGCGGGAGTTTGCCCCATTTGGTGGTGCAATGTCCCGAAAAAGAGTTGTTTACAAAATATTTATTTTTTTATTAACTATTAATCACAGACCACAGATATTGAAAGGAGGTTCTAGGTAAGATCCCCAACTAAGACTTTCTCATAAGAGAGCAACAAATAAAGCTCCCACTCTGTAAAAATTAGAAATTGCGGGTTTTGCTCCCACCAACCCTACAACTTATAATAAAATTACTATTCTTTATTAGTTGTTGAAAACTAACTTCTACTGTTCAAAAATAATAATTTCGAGTTAAACCGGAAGTTGTGTTATAAGTAGAATATATAAATAAATCTATTGAAACTTAAGAGCAATTATACTCTTAGTTGTATATTTTAGAGGCTGTCGCAAATTTTAACGATTGCGTAACATGATTTTGAGTTCACTTATATTTATTCCTACTAGAATTAATATTGTTATCCAACATCTAGTTTTGAGTTACTATTCGAACCAACCCGATAACAAGAATACCAAGTGTTCAAGGTTGAACAACATAGAAATATCAATAATCATACAGACAGTAGGAAACTGTAATAGCTCGACATAATTACAGAACACGTTGTACTACCGAATTTCATTCGTGTTGTGGTTCTTTAAGTTTATATACAACTAATAAATGTCGACATACATCCGGTTTGTTAAAAATTCATTTTTCTTTTAAATATAATATTTCATATTTATTTAGTTATATTTATACAAATATTACCTAATATTATGATTATAACCCAAACAGAAACACTTATTTTAATATGTCAATTTATTTCAATATGCAGCTTTGCATGATTTGATTTGGACAATGACTGCTTCGCGATGGAAAGTAGAATTATGTGATTCGTGGGCGAATGCATTTTTTGAGAAACTCCAGTATGATCTGGAAATTAGTTTCTGTGGTGGCAGCGAGAGGTGTTTGAGACTGTTTTTTATGCTGCTTGATTTTTATTATATCTTTATTTACACGTATAATCGACAATTCGATTAAGTTTTCGATTTACAGGTGACATTACGGGAAGCTTTCTGGTAAATTAGAACCGGCCTATTTTGCACGCCAATCATTTTAGTTTGGATCATTAAATAGGCAACCCATGCATATTATTTCGCTTACCTAGTATCTTTTGCATATACCCATGTTGTCTCGTAGCAATGGTGTACGGCTTGTTTATCAGTCATATCTATAATAAGGTGTACTTTTTGCCTTTTGCATATACACATGTTCCCTTATAACCTTTGAATATTTTAACATAGGAAATTATCGGTATTTGCCTAAGCCTTATTCCGACAAAAGAGCAACAGATATTATGTTTCTATTTTAGTTAAGCAATTGAAATAATAGGGCCCAATTGTCTTTACCTATGGGGTATACGTATACCTAGGTTCTGTTTAGGAAAGCAATTTTGAGAAGCTAATAACTGAAGGGGTCGATAAGTGTCGGAGACCATATATAAGTTCCTCCAGTATCGCTATCTATCATTTTTGTTATCTGATCTTGTTAGATGCGATCTTAATTGATTATTCTTAAGACTACACCTATTTGATTTGAGGAGCAAACATGCAAAAACCAATAAATCCATTTTCTGTAATTGTGAGAGAAACGGCAAAAAACTTCTAGAGGAAAATCCCGGTAAAATTTCCAGTTTTTTATTATTTTTATTACAGCATCTTAGGTGATAGATTTTGATTACAAATTGTTGTTGGAAAAAAATCACTAGTTTTTTTTTAAACACATAATATGCTTTGGATTTACCGGTTTTTGCGTGAAAGTTGGATTTTTTTTTGTTTTTCTTTCAAATGACGCTGTGAATGTAGTTTAAAACAACTTTTTAACAATACTCAAAAGTTATTAAAAGACATTTAATTTGAACCTATATAAAATTTTAAAAACGTATTGACATCATACTCCTTTTAAACGTGCAATTGAGAAAATATTAATAAAAGTAACAATAATATCAAAACTAAAAGAAAATTAAATTTTTGATTTATCGGGTTGAATGGATTGACTTTGTATCTATTTTTCATGTGGATTTAGTGGCTTTTGCTTGCATCTCTGTCTAAAAATCGATAGAGCATGTCGAAATTAGTAGAAATCCATACCCAACTCGAAAAACACAAAAAGCGGATTTATCGGTTATTGCATGTTTGCTCCTCATTTATCTTTCCTAGTCCGTATAGACAATTAATTTTCAATCATTTATGACAACAAAGGAGGAGGTGGTACTTAACTTTAACTTTATAATTGACCACTTTAATTAGCGAACTATATTAATATAGATAGGTGGGATTGTATTCATAGGGTGTGAATTGAAACATGTTTTATATTTTCAGGTATTATGTACTTTAATAATGCAGGATTTAATTTGCATTAAATATTTTATGATCAATATATAAAATGTTTTCTAACTACTTTCATGCATCCGTCCTTTCACACTTAAAACTAAATACTTTACATAAAGTTAACTATTAGTAAATATCTAATATCTAACTAAACTTCTTCTGATTATTTGAATCTAACACGAAACTCCTTTCTTTACTGGATTTAATCAAACTTCCTTTTATTTTAAAATTTCAATTTCAACTGGCTGCTTTTCCGTTCACCCTAAATACCTTGCTACCTTGCTTCTTCTACAATTCTCTCATCTTAGCTTCACCAGGGATGTAAGACTTGATTCGAATCTTGAGTACAGGAACTTACTTACTTCTTACCACAATTTTCCACTTTTTACCTTCTTCAATCGGCACGAACACCAGGGAGACGCTACAACTTGTATGTCTTGAGAAAATGCGTTATAACACCCAAAAGCGTCCCTAATTCAGCTTAAAAAAAGAGAACAGAGTGCACCAGATATTTTCTAAATATCTATGCAAACAAATGAGAAAATGGCCCAATCTTGGCGTCAAACAGAGCAGCGACAGGGGCTGACGTTCTTGCCACTCAAGAAGCGAGGCGACAGAGGCCGATGCTTTAACGTTGAATGCTTGTAAGGCACTAAAATCTTATTTCTACAGAAGTGGAGACAAAAACGGAAACTGCCGGATGATTCCGTTTCGCAGTTCAGAGGGTAAAAAAATGCTCTTTCTTTATTTGACTTTACGTTGTTTACATGACATTAACGGAGACAAAGATATATCAAATTTAAACGTTTAAAAACGTTTTTCTTGACGCAGAGACAACTAGCTATCTCTCCAGCAATTGTTTTATATAATGGATCGATCATCCAGGTTCGGACTAAGAAGTAACTGAAATACGATGCTTAAATACACAAATTGTTGTTTATATGCGGTGAAATATATTTATTCGGGTTTTAATTATGGCTCAATCATACTACGAACATACAGGGTGCTATCACCAAACTATACGGTGAAAAACGACTAGTTAATACACATGTTGGGGTGTTTCCTTAACATTTCCTTCAATATTTAAAGAGTGCAATCTTCTCAGTACAACTTTGGGCCTTGGCAAAATCAAGACCTTAACTTTAGAACTTATCTTTGTTTTTGTGTGCTGAATTAATTTGTATCTTTGTCTCATATTGATATTTAAATTAATTGAAGTATCTTTGTCTTATATTGATTTTTTTGGAGCACTTTTCGTTCATTACTTCTTGATTTCGCTATAAACATCTTACAAATTGATAGTCCTTTGCTAATTGAGTTTTTATTATATATATCATTTATTTTAAATAAAACCTGTTCAAAAAGCAAGTTCTGCTCAAATTGGCGGAGGAATATTTATTGATTTCAAATAGATTTGCTCTTCTGCATGTTTTATTATTTTACAGTTTTTTTCTACTCATTTGTTTGTTAATTACTCCTTAAAAATCTGAACTTAATTAACGTAGTAAACCAATGGATAGAGGTCACCAAGAATTATTAACCATCATATTTTCCATATAAACTTTTTCATAGGAAAATTAAATTAAACTCATTGCTTGTTGAAGTTTTCTTTTTTATATTTTGGGCTCTAGCCCAGCTCCGTTACTTGGGTATAAATAAAATTCCCCGAAAAGCTAGCCCCTGAGTGTCTTATAGTGTTTGTTATTGGTTAAATATAGATTATGAAAATAGGGTTAAAGTGTAAAAAAATTGCATCTTTTCCTTAATATATAATTTATTAATAACAGTCAAAGTGTGAAAAATATAATTTTTCTACAGCCGCGCGCAAAATAACTAATAATTACTAAATCCAAATGAAATCGCAAAATTGATTATCCTTATTTTGCGCTCTAGAGCGTACATGAAAAAGAAAATTCTCACTTTTCCCGTCGAGTGTGCTATGAATAGTCATACCAACCGAAAATAAATAAACACCAGTGGTGCGTTGGTTACAGTTGTTGCTGGCACTTCTGTTCTAAATATGCCCGAATATAATATGTTAAAAATGACAGTCATTTGCAAATTTCAGAATAAGTATAGAGAAAAATGTGCATTTAATTATGAAAATGCGGCTGTAGAAAAAGTTCTGTGTGTTTTTCGAGCGCAAAGTAAGTTTGCCATTTTCGAAAGATTGCGCGGTAAAATTCTTTCTCAAGCGGCAATCGGTTACTTTACGATCTAAAAACACAAATAACTATTTTCCATTTTGCGTTCAAAATCATTCCATTTCGACAAGCAAAAGAGTTTTGGTGCCTACTTTTGGTGACTGGTCACTATGATATCCGAGTACATCCACCACCGAGTAGCGACAGAAACCGTCGAAACCTTTGATGTTTGGGGGTCAAATTTTCTTTCTCTCTCATTTGACGCGTTTGGCGGATAAACAACCTATTTCTCTGATTAAATTTTGAAGAACTCGTTTACACTATCGAAAATTTGAAGTGGACTTAATGAAATAAGGTTATTTGCGTTTAAATTAATATGAATATCATTGAAAAACTTTATTAAAAGAAAATATTTTATTTGCTTTATTTTATCACACACAAAAGAAACATTTTTAATTTATAGTCTAGAAAAATCAAATTTGGTGAAACAAATTAATAGAAATAGTATTGCAATATAAATGATATTTGAAGTGAATACTTCTTTGGTTTTATGAGGGTGATTTTTCAAGGCCGCGTCACATGGTTTTCTAATATTCGTCACGCGTTACGAAACAAATTAGTATCATGGTGTATGATTCAATTTGTGTTATAATACAAAGAGTGTGGCAAACATATCGGAAACGACTCAAGTGATTAAAATAAGTTGAGAATAAGTGGAACTAACCGAAAGTTGATTGGACGACTAACCCAAACTAACCAATTCTATTAAAATTGATTATAACGTATCAGAACCGGCTCAAATAAGTAAAATAAGTTAAGACTAAGTGAAACTAACCGAAAGTTGAATAGACCAAACCTATTAAAATTGGTTATAACGTATCAGAACCAGTTCAAATAAGAAAAATAAGTTGAGACTAAGTGAAACTAATATAACCGAAAGTTGATTGGACGACCAATCCAAACTAAAAAAAAATGTCATATGTATTATATATATATAATTATTAAAATGAATGTGTCTATCTGTCTCCTGCTCATGCGTCCAACAGCCATCAGACTTATTTGTATACACACCGGACCTAACAAGAAAAAATATGGTGTATCTAAAAGCACTTCTATGAAATAAATAAAATACAAACTATATGTCCTTCTTTGCACAGCACTGCAACGCATGCGGGATACAGCTGGTAGGGCTAAAAATACATTTTGAACTAAAATTGATCTCTTCTTCTTCTCTTCTTCTCCATCAGCCTTCTCTCATCCACTCCTGAATATAGGCCTCTCCATACATCTTCCAAGTTTGACGATCTTGGGCTTTGTGGTACCACTCTCGGCCAACGGCTGACCTAACTTCGTCTATCCATCTTCTCTGTGGTCGGCCTCTGCTCCTTTTGTTTCTCTTGGCCGCCAGTGGGTAACTTTGGTTGTCCATCTGTCACTGCTCTGTCTTGCGACGTGTCCTACCCAGCTCCATTTAAGTCGTACCACTCGTTCTGCCACGTCTGTAATCTTAGTTCTTTCTCGAATCTCCTCGTTTCTTAACTTGTCTCTTAACGAAATTCCGAGCATTGTGCGTTCCATGGCTCTTTGTGTCGTTCTTAATCTTTTTACACTCATTTTTGTTAGGCTCATGGTGTCTAGGCCATATACCACTTACCACTGGTAAGATGCATGAGTCGTAAACTTTTTTCTTTAGGTTTATTGATTGATACCTAGTTCTAATTCTTAAGATGGCGACTGGGTGCCATTTTAAAGGTATTAAAACAGTTTTAATTGCGGAACATTAAGTGTTTATTGTCACTTCCTATGGTACCTACAACGCCTTATCAAAATCTTTCAATTATTGGTTTAGCGTTAATAAAATATCGGCATGAACTTGCCTCTCCAAATTTGGGTACTTTGGTAGCCACAAGACACAAGTAGGTAAATCTAAACTTTATTATAATTTTTTTTTTAAATATTAACAAATAGTTTATTTACCGTCTATACATGCATCAAGTTTCTTAACTTACGTATTTTTGTTTTTGATTTATTAAATTTCAAATCTCTATTTCTAAATGTTAATGTGTAAAATATCTTACATCTAATAAATAAATTTAACAGAAATAGTTTGGGAAATTTTTCACAAGGAGGATCGAATTTCATATTTTCAAATAAATGTAATATGTAGTGTATTTGAAATCTGATTCCCTATGGATATTTTCTCAAATTCCTTATTAAAAGTGAATTCTAAATTATAAATAAAAATGACGAAAGCTTCTGGGGGTGTAGACAATCAAAAAATGAGAACTTTACTCAAAAGTTATTAAAAAACATTTAATTTAAACCTATATAATATTTTTTTTAAATTATTTTGATAATAAAACTAAACTAAAATTTTAAGAAACGTATTGACATCAAATTCCTTTTAAAAGTGTGATTGAAATAATATTAGTATGTATAAGTGATAGTAACATTAAAACTTAACGAAAAAAAAATGGATTTGTCTGGTTTTGCATGAGTGGAATGATTTTTTTCTATTTTTCATGTGAATTTAGTGGCTTTTCGTCGCATCTCTGTTTAAAAATCGATAGAGCATGTCGAAATTGGTGGAAATCCATGCCCAACTCGAAAAGCACAAAAAGTAGGTTTATCGGTTTTTGCATGTCAGCTCCTCATTTAATAAAATATGGTGTTATTCCGAAAATGTCTAATTAATGGAAAATTTTAATTTTTTTTTTGTAGTTTGTTGAATGTCGAAAATCTGTTATGAAGATGAAAATTACATAAAATTCTATTTGACTAGTAATTTGCTCTCTAAACATGTACAATTTTTTTCGCGGAAATTCTATATATGGAAAATATTATAGAAATTATTTAAATTGACATATTAGTTCCGTGTGTTTTGTTAGTTTGGGTTAATTTTGGTTCTGTATTAGGTAAGGTTGGTCAAGCGCGTAGCGCGCTTGTCTCATTGCGCTTGTTCGGTTAATTAAAGTTAGTTTCGGTTATTTTTGCTACGCGCGCTTGTCTCTTCACTCTGGTTAATTGGGGTTAGTTTTGCTTAGTCTGGGTTAGTTTTGGTTAGTCTGAGTTAATTTTGACAAGTTTGGGTTGGTTTTAGTTAGTGTTGGTTAGTTTTGATTAGGTTGGATTAGCTGTAGCTGATTTAGGTTAGTTTGTGGTAGTGAAGAGACAAGCGCACGTAGCGCGCTTGTCTCTTTACTCTGGTTAATTAGGGTTAGTTTTGCTTAGTTTTGGTTAGTTTGGGTTAATCTTGATTAGTCTGAGTTGGTTTTGGATAGTTTGGGTGAGTGTTGGTTTCTATTGATTAGTTTGGAAGAGCTGTGGTTGGTTTGGGTTAGCTTTGGTTAGTTGGGAATAGTGAAGAGTCTTTTACTCTGGTTAATTTGGGTTAGAGAGGTACAGAGGCACTCTTAGCCAAGATTATTTTTTCAAATACATTTTCGCTCTTCTAAACTTTTATTATTATTTTTTTTTTTGAAAATGACAATGATGTATTTGCGGCTCAAAATTTTGATTGTCCTGCGTTGAGAGATATCCTCTAATGCGAAAAAATAAAGTTATTCTTTTCCTTACGGATTTTCGCTAGACTAGAAACTTGATCCATGATCGCAACAAATACATCAACCGCCTGACTATAAATGAAACATCCTTTGCTTCGTCATATGACAGCTAAACAATTTATTTCGCGCAGGCGCCATGAAAGTTGAAACCCTTTAACAAAATTATTCAATGTCAAGGCCCCATTGCTGCCCTGCTTTCAATGGGATTTCTACTAATAAAGACGTCAAAAATGACAAGATGACCGCTCAACTGCTGATCGGGGCTAAAATAAATTAATGTTTTTCATTAAAAACATGCAAAATAGAAAAAATATGTATTATGCATAAAATACTCGTTTTAAAAGGCATTTAGCTCACTCGCACGTTAGGTGATTTGGTACTCGTGCGGAAAAATATGGTCTTTTAGTATCTTAATATACTATTTTTAAATGCCAGTATTTTGAAAATAATTAAATTTCAATCTATAATGCTTATAGTGTAAGTGCCCAGCGACATAAAGTTGCATTTATCAATACTGTCTTGGAAATTTTTGTGTGGCTTAATTGCGGCTAGTCTACCACCTTTTCCCTTTATGAAAACTTTCGTAGTGGGGGCGTTTGCTTTCCAGGCTTTCCGAAAGCCGATCATTTCGCGTAGTGCAAAAAGTGTATGGATACTGTTTTTTTCTGTAGTGTAATCGCGAGGCAAGTTTATGAAACGCGCGAAAAAAAAAGTGTCTGACAAAAATTTTTGGTCGTTAAGGGTGTCCGACAATTCAAACATATCCACTTCATGAGTTAAAAAAATTTATGGATAACGAGCTGATTTTTTCAGGATTACCTAATAAAAATATGTAGAAAATAAATATCCAATTGTCCGACAAATTACATTTTCCGATTTTCCAGTCCGACGCGGGAAAATCATCGATTTCAAGAAGTCAAAAAATTTATGAATAACTGTCGGACAAAAAAGAATCATGTATGTAAAACAAGTACTCGACATGTAGTATAACTGTCCGAAAAATATGTCGGGACCAATCTGCAGTCCGACAGAAAAACATCGATTTTAAACAGCATTATTTTTCAAGTATTCATTAATTGTGATAAAGTTTTATAAGTTACTGTAAATGGATTGTGAAATGCGTAAATAGTTAATAATATGTATTGAAACTTACCGATCCCCAGTATATGTATTACCTTCTGAAAGTCAGCAGTCAGATACGTGATCGTACAATTTTTTACAAACCTATTTCGACCCATCCATTACGTTGTGTATTTAGTAGCTCCCAAATTCTTTTAGAGTTTGGATCCGCAATAATTCTTTTGTATTTTCCTTGTTGGGAACTCTTGTTTCCCCCTTTTTTTCTTCCTTATCTTAGCAATTAATACACCAAGAACATTTAATACATTTATTAAATAAACGGAACCAGTGAGCACATGTTAACCCGGATAATCCTGACGTCCTACTAATAGAACGGCATCTTTAAAAATATCTGCGCACGCCAATGGTGAGAAATTTAGCTCGTCATCTATACGTGAGTTTCGGGACAACCTTATTTGACAGTACCGCGCCGTATTGCTTGCGCGGCGCTGCATGTTTTTGTTTAACTTAATTATAAAAGTGAATAAAAATGGCCGAATATAACATCAAGTTTGCTAGGTAAGTATATTACTCAAGAAACATTCAATAACTTATTAGTGTTAGCTTTATTTTCATGTATATATACCAAAATAACAATATATTTACTGATAACTTCAATAAGGCATGCTAGTCGTTGGCAGCGAGCCGCCATTTATTGCCGTCCTTTATATAGGCCGTTAGGAATAAGAGCTACTTTACGAAATAAAAATTTGATTACTTATATTATTTTGTAAGTTATGGGTAAAGTAAAATCTAAAATTACTTCTATTTTTCGTTTTTAGAGGGTTTTCAATGCATGAAGCATTAGCAATGCTCGAGAAAGACGATTTTCCGCATCCTTCAGCTGACATTGTCATGTTACCGCCCGACGACGACTGTGAAACCGACGAGGATTCAGGCCAGGAAGATACGATGTGCCATGATAATTTACCCTCTGCTCAGCTTAGGGCTCTAGCATAAATACGGGTGCCTCTCCAAGATTCGGACTCGGAAGATGACAACATTCCTCTGGCCCAACTTATTCCAAAAAAAGTCAAAATCCGCTCCAAAATTTGCCAAAGTTTATAATTGGACTAAAAGTCATATTCCATATGAGCCATGTAACTTTGATTCAGGTCAACAATTTGACTTAGAAGACTCAAATGACAGTTCACCGGTCTCCTTGTTTTTTAATTTCTTTGATGAAACCGTTTTTGACTTAGTCATTGAAGAAACGAATCATTATGCGGCAAAAAAAATAAAAATAACAAACCAGTTACTGTCCGAGAAATGACACGTTTCGTTGGTATTTTAATTTTAAGCGGTTATGTACCATATCCGAGACGTAAAATGTTTTGGGAACAGGATAAAGATGTAAAAAAACATTCTTGTTTTAGAGGCGCGTTCCAGAGATAGGTTTGATCACACGACAATTTGATTACTAGTGATAAATTTGCTAGAGTTCGTCCTTTGTTTACTCTATTGAGTCAAAATTTCCTAAGATATGCACCTATAGTTGAGACCCATAGTGTTGATGAGGCCATGGTACCCTATTTTGGGTGCCATGGCTGCAAACAATTTATACGGGGTAAACCCATACGCTGGGGCTACAAGCTTTGGGTAGGTTGCTCAACAAGTGGTTATATCAATTGGTTTGAACCATATCAAGGCGCTTCTACGCACATTTCACCAGAGTATAAGAAAGTTGGATCAGGCACTGGTGTTCTGCTCTGTTACGTAGATCAACTTTTGACACGTTGCGTTGGCCTCAAAATAACTCATATTTTTTTGATATTGTTTTTCCAACTTGCCGCTTTTTGAATATTTATCTGCCAAAGGTATACGAGAAACTGGAACCGTTCGCTTAAACCGCATTCCCAAAAATTCCCTCAAGTCATCAGGGGAACTCAAAAAATGTCCAAGAGGTACGCATGATCACAAATCCGATATAAACAAAAAATTAACAATTCTTAGTTGGAATGATAATAGCGTGGTTTCGATGGTATCCAATGCTGTCGGTTTGAATCCCATACGGATGGTAAAACGGTATTCAACGGTATGATATGTAATAAATAACTTGAATAAAGGTGATTTTTTTTTAATTTTCATACCACAGAAATAAGTGGGTTAACATGAAACAAATCTTAATAAGTGAAGAAAGAACATCTTAATTTCCTAAAAGCTCAGTATGAACATAGGTAAGTTAAGTCCATTTGTTAAACTCTAAATATATTTAATTATGCCACCTTTCATAACTTGTAGTAACATCCAGGACCGTAGTACTTAATATGTACCATTTTTAATTCACGAATCAGTTCACCTATTAATATATTAGTCTAGAGTAATTGGATGTGATACCTGTCACTTATCGCATACAACACGCCAGTTATAATTTAGGTATAAGAGTCCATAGCGCGCCTGAAATTGACCCATTTTACGCGCTCGGCTCTTAACACTTATTTCGAAAACGACCTAAATCAAAAAACAATGGAAAGGTAGCCCTGTTTCCTAGGGTTGTCGTGTAATAGTTTTTCGAAATTGTTTTTTTAATTTTTGAAATTTAGATAGTAATCTATGCAATAAATCGATATGTTTACAATTTTTTTCCTTAAAAATAGGGACCTAAATCAAAAATCGCTTACACGAGGGAAGTGGGCCTATCTTTTAGCTTTGCAATGATCCCAAAATAATATCGATTTGATAAAAATTACTTAAAATTCTATGCTAAGTCCCGAACGTCTGCAGCGCTTCACAAACCAAATATTAAAATGCAGCAATCACGTGCGATTTATTCAAGGGGAGGAGCTTATTGCCGTTTACTGCGGTCAGGACCGGAGTTAAACGTAGCGGATTTCGTGTGGATAATTATATATATATTTTTGTGTCATAAAATATATTGGGTGCAAATCACTTTCACTATTCATGATTCTACGACAGGGACAAAAACGGCGGCTTGTTCGACATCAAAAAGGGCGGCCAACTTACTTATTTATTGTAGGTACTCGGCGCCACCTGCATACAATAAAACGGTCTTTCACACCAATTTAAATACCGCTCTTATTGTCATTTGTCGTCGATTGTAAGTCTTGTCAAGATCCTCGAGCCTTTTTTCTGTTTCCCATTGTGCGTTTTGTTATTTTCTTTTACGTAATAATTTTGACTACACTGAACTTAGTGCTTAGTCTAGTGATCAACTCTTGTGCCGCCGGCCAGACATTCTGGACTTTCTGTTTCTACCTTAG
Source organism: Pissodes strobi (assembly GCA_016904865.1). Lineage (NCBI taxonomy): Eukaryota > Metazoa > Arthropoda > Insecta > Coleoptera > Curculionidae > Pissodes > Pissodes strobi. Next base: position 23,579 of record MU186616.1, on the reverse strand, counting down.
TGCCTAGTTTAGTGAAGTGATATAACTGCGATTGAAGTGCTTTATCATGGAACCTGATTATCGAAAAGGAGCAAAACCAAAGTTGCGGTTGTGTGCCCGTCGAAAAATGGGAATAACATTGCTAAATATAATGCGTACGTTTTTTTATTGACAACCTCAAGAAGCACCAAATTTTTTAGGAGCGTTCATTCGTTTTAAAGAGTTCCTGCATATATCCAAAGAAAATTCTACTACGATAAGAAGGCTCATTATGGGCGCACGTGAAACGGCTTAGAGACATCAATGCGCTCATAATATTTTACCTCGCGGCGGTAACCCTCGGACGATTCATGCCCCAGGTTGCCAATATTTCGCAATACGCGAATAAGCCACGCGTCGTCGGTAGACGCGCCGCTAGAGCTGCCGCGTTGGTTTTTGTTTTTCTTCCAACGCGAATTGGCAACAGCAAATATGCCGTAGGCGCATTTTAAGCGATCTTCTGTCGATGGGGCCAGGCCACAGTTTATACCGTATTCGGCGACGGTATAAACTGTGGCCAGGCTTTACAGAGTCTGGAGTCTGGCCCCATTTCGGGGGTCAAATATTTAACGTATGGTGGGTTTTCTTATCGTAGTAGTATTTTCTTTGATATAAATAAATGTAAAATATTTAGAATGATGTGCTTACAAGCGTTCGACTTTTTGAAAAGATCGGAAAAATTGTTTGTGTTTCGTATAATTTTTTAAGTTCTCTGGATAGATAAACAAATTTCTCAAGATTTCTTTTTATTTCTTGAAAATTTGAAATATTAAAGTATTTATAACACTTTCAACTTAGTTGAAATTCGTAATTTTTCGACTTTTTTAACTTCTTGCACTGGGGTTATAGGCCATTATAAACCAAAACCGAGAAAAAGAGAAACATATAAAAATATTTTTTTCATATTAATTTTAAAACAGGAATTTAAAAAACCATTTCATTATTGATATCCTTTCAAAAGTGGATTGGCAGTTTTCGCAATTTTTATCGAGGGGATGATGGCTCTTAATTCTTTTATTTTATTTACCTTTTTATTTAATCTTGATAACCAGTAGTTTTACAATATAAGTCAAAATAGTAATAACCAATTTAGGCATATTGATTAAAAGAAAATCTCCTAGGTTTTTGAATACACTTATGTTTATCGAAACAATACACGAATATTTTTATCGAAACACTACATGAATATTTTTATTATATATCTACACATCATGAACTCAGTAAAAATTCAAAATCACAGTCGAATTCGGTAAAATTTTCGAGATTTTATAACAATCACTACGAACCCAAAAAAAAATGCTATTTTTATGGGAAACCGTCATATTCGATGACGTGATAACAGGCATAAAAATTGCATTTTTAGCAGGTTCACCCAAGTTCAAGATAATTACAATCACCAATACATCTAAACTAAAATTATTTGTAGTCCAATTTTAACATTTTATGTCCAGCAATAGCCAATCAATGGAGTTTTATTCTCATTGGAGCTCCGATCTTTGCGACCAGATTTTTTGGTATGAAATATTCAAAAAAGATCTTGCATCAATAATTAAATAGAGCATTTCACAACTAACTTGCAAAATTCAAAAACTTGAATGTTCTCCCAAATTGGCAGACAATTTTTTTTTTATTTCAAGATTCAAAAGTAAAAAAAGTAGGTATGCCTTTCCATATAACGTTTTGAAAATTTTAGCCCCACAGCTCGATACTATGTTCGTTTGAAGCTTTCGAAACTGCTTTTGTTTTCCTCCAATACTTAGGTAGGTAATTTTTATGCAAGATAACTTTTTTTAAAATTTCGTTGACAAATTTCTTGTTTTTTTGTTTATACAAAGATTTTCAAAATCCTGCTATTGCAAATAAAATTTGATGTATTTTGTTTTGTTCAGGCCCAGGCAGGCTTTTGTTCTTTTCTATTTTTGAGACTGTGTGCCTGGCCATCGGAAATATAGAGGTAGTTGCCAGAAGCCGTGTAATTGACACATGATCTTTTTTCTAAGTATTTCATTCCAAAAAATCTGTTCGTGAAGATTCATTCATTACAAAAACCGCATTCAGTTTCGGAAATATTTCCAGGGTGCAAAAAATTATTCTTCTGCACAAGAAGCTACAGCTCCACAACAACACAGGTATCACCTAAGAACCCCCGTTGAGGGTGCTGCGCAGGAACTTCAGCTAGTGCTCACTCAGGCGGGATTACTCAGATGACACATGAAATGAACACCGTCCATGAATGAATCAATAATGCGTATCTATTTTAGGAGAACACAGTTAGGACGAGAGACCGGCGGCTATCGACAAGGACTGCATACTGAATTCTGCAGAGATTATCCAGAGCTGGATTTAATAGAGCAGGGAGTGGCAGGTCAATATCGTGTTATCATCAGAAACAATCTCATCCCAGCTGCGAGACTTAACACCATCAAACAAGAAGTAGAACGCGAACTGCTAAACCTGCACAACAACGAAGATAATGAGGATCATGATGATGAGAATGAGAATCACGATAATAACGAGAATAGCGGCATTCACACGTAGATTCAATCACGCATTCTTGGAACGTCCCGCACCAATCGCGAGTTCGGGAGAGAGGAGTGGAGCGTGGCGCGCCAATAGCCAATCTTACCAAAAATTTCAAATTTTCTTGAAAATCCAAACGCCACATTGATCACGCGAGATACAAAACAGTTTTGGTGTTCACACACACGGGATACACCATTGCAGTTTTAAGCTGGGAGAAAGAATGAAGGATAAAACCGTGTCTATTCCTACTGCAACAATCTTGGCGCATCACGCTCCACTTGTCTCTCCCGAACTCGCGATTGAAGCGGGACGTTCCAAAAATGCGTGATTGAGTCTACGTGTGAATGCCGCTAATGGTGACCAGGACGGAGACGCTGGGCATGTGGGTGGGACTACTGGAGTATCAGACAGAGCAACAGCTGAACGGTGGGGCACATGCTTTAAATAGAAATAATGTGGACACCGAAAGATTATTCCAAACACTTCTCTCAGAGATGAGAAAGCTAATTGCGGAGTACAATGGCACCGACCCATTAAGTAGACCATCACCATTACCTAGGGTGAACCCCTCATACAAACTAGAAATCGCCCTTACTATTATGAACAACCGAATTCTGCCAAACTATATCAACCAGGCGAACACGTTGGACCACTTCCATATGTTAATCTACTGCACTGGAAGGGTCATTGCCCGAATCCTGGGAACCAAAGTACGAACAAAGGGAACGGCGCAAACAGTGGACGAGCCACAAACACTTCATTGGGAAAGAAGATTGAATGCTAGAATTGATGACATATGAAGAGATATAGGAAGGCTAAAAGAATACATCAATGGAGTAAGGTCCCATAGGCTGGAAGCTTGCGTTCGATCAATCATGACTCGATATCGAATCCATGCTCGTGATGATTCAGAAAACCAAACACATCAGCAATGTCTTGACACTTTAAAACAAAAATTATCTGTATTTTCAGAGCGTTTAAAGACGTACAAATCGAGTAATAAAAGAAAACGAGATAATGTCTTATTCCAACGATCGTTAAATACGAGGGCTCGAATCGAACAACAAATTCCCCAGCAGTGACGATGCTGAACAATTTTGGAGAGAACAGTTGGGAGCACCGACCCAGTGCAACGTTGAAGCAGGCTGGATTGCGGAGGAGAGCCGGACCTCCCAGGAATACGACCAAATGCCTGACAAGCCGTTTACGACAGCAGAAGTTACAAACGTCATCAGAGATTCCCATAACTGGAAGGCACCTGGCCCAGATGGAATACAGATCTACTGGCTCAAGAAACTCCAATGTTCCTTTCTGAACAACTTTTCCTAATAACATTCTGTCGTATCTCCAACGGAAAAAACCCCTAGTGGGAAAAATAATCTTTTTGTACATTTACAAGACATGGATCTGGATTTTTCGAAACTAAAATTATGACAAATTAGTTTCTATCCAAGCAGGGCTAAACCCCAGAAGATTAAATTTCAACTCAAACATTTTCAGGCATTTTCACCTATTAATGAGTCGATCCGGGGTCACACTGTATATGATGCGCAAAAAAGATGTGATTTTTTTAAGTAAAAAATAATCGGAAATAAAATCTTTGAAACAGCGAATTTAAAAACCATCATAATGCAAGCAAAAAACCCTACAACTTTTTTCGAATGAGGTACAGTTTTTGAATAAACTGGTGTCAAAAATTGGTACCTAATTTACTAATTTTTTTCAATGTTTGCCATCAGTTCATTAAACAACTGTCCTTCGTACGTAAAAACTTGACAAACCTTTTTTGTTTGATTTTGATCCATATAAAAAAAATTATTTCAAAATTTTTTCTAAGACGACTAGTTTTTTCTGGGAAACCAAAAATAAAAAGTTTTCCATATTACACGATCTTTTTGGAGGGCACTGTATAGGCTCACCTAATAACAAAGAAAAACACAAATTACTAGTCAATTTTTTTCCAACCTGCATTTTCCAGTGAAAATACTATTTAAAAAAAAATAATATAGATTGCGATTATTTTCTTTGCAATTAATTAATATGTTTCACTTATCACCTAAAAATATCGAGATAATTAAATTATTATTGATTTTATTTAAATCCCATCTTTCTGAAAAGAGAAAATATTTTTTTCTCTTGGTAAGCATTTAATTTTTTTTCGCCAAGGTATTGACAAAAGAAAATGTGGATTTGAAGAAAATGTTTGATTTTTTTTAAAGTAAGGTTCCTATGAGGAACCCAAATTTCCATGGATTTTGGCCCCTATATAGATATTTTGACAAATACTTAACAATTTGCCTTATTCTGTAATTTTTTACTTACTTCGGTAAGTCATAACTCTAAATGTATTTAACGTACATTTCCATTTCCCAAGATTAAAAAGAAGAAATACTAAAACACTCGTTTTCGCGTTTTTTTAATACAAAGTTTCTTTTCACGGAAAAAATAGCAAAAAAAAACGATATTACTTTCCTTGTTTTTGTGGTATTTTTTTAACATAAACAAACGCATTAAAAAATATGCAACAGTAAAAATATTTACCTTTCATATATTCTCTACACCAGTATATAAAAAAATTGTGGATAAGTCGCTTTTCCCTTACTTTGGCACAAATAGCCTTACTTTGGCAAACATAACCTTCAAAAACACGTTTTTTGGAGTTTTTCGAGAGGAACTTTAGTTTCCGTTGAAAAAAATGTCAAAAATGAATATGTTTTTATTTTTTTGATTTTATTTTCTTATCCAGCTTTCCTGGTCCGCTCCAGGAAAAAACTGATGTCACTTCGGAAATCCCCAACCCCGAAAACGCCCATATCATAAATGAAGATTTTCCCCTTTTTTTCGTTTTTCTTTTCTTACCCAGGAAAAATTTGAGGTCATATTTGAAGTCCCCGTACCCGAAAACCCCCTTATACCGAATTTCAACTCTCCACGGCATATCATTTTTAAACTTACAATTTTTAAGGGGGATAGAAATTATAAATTTGCTTTTTGGGATCATGGCAACCCCTACCATCCACCTACCGAATATGAACACGATCGGAAAAAAAGTATATTTTTCCCCCAAGAAGGAAAAATAGGCCCCCGTTTAAAAATAAAAATACCGAAGCGATTTTTTTCATATTATAGAAAACGAATTATTACCGATTTTATGGAATCAAACCGCAGGCTTCTCCAATTTAGGGCCACCGGATACAGGGTCAAAATGTTTTAAAAAAATTAATGTCACTTTTGAAATCAAAAACCCATATAAGTATAGCAAGTTTCCAAAAAAAAATTCTCCAATTTTGCCCGGCTCACGTTCTCTGTTGATGATTTACCCAAATTTATAACGATAAACAAGGGGAATATTTAAAACGATTATCAGCTCGTATATATTTTCAATCATACATTCTGCCCATTCCAACAAGATTTCTATACTTTATAACCGGCAGTCTGTACTGCCGGGCAGCCCACTCGGCGGTCGAACAACATTCAATATTCAAAATATCAAAATAATAATAACGGTAAATATATCCCTTAATACGTCCACCGTGAAATCGGAGTAGTGGGAGCGCGCTAGTCTCCTCACGCCGTAACCGCCGTGTACCCGACCCCGGAGCGCTACCCGAGGAGTCTACAGTGAATGGACTCATGCTAACATATTATGGGCGAATATTTCATTTCCGATTTTTTTTGGTGGGCGTGGTACGTTGTACCTGATAATTATTGCATTGTTCTCTTCTCATAATATTGCATTAGTCCAGAACTTAACGTAACAACGGTTACGATAATAACGAAGATTTTAAAATGGGAAACAAGTCAAGCAATATAATTAAACACCAAGCAAGCCGAAAGACAACGGTTCAGGAGCGAACACACAGTTCCTAACAACTCCTGTCAGACATCCATGGATTTTGTCAATTAATCATGTCGTCGCCATACTTGAGCATGGCCTATCGCGACTTGTACGAAAAGGTACATACGATCAGCGGATTCATGGCAGCGCAGCGGGCTGCAGGTATCGCGATTTTTTCTATGAATGTTCGATTGTTTCGTTGCCACTTATTGTATTTACATATTCCCTTTTATCAATGTTTACAAAATTAGCCGGTTATTTGAAAATGGGTGTATATAACATACACACTCCAAGCATTAGTACAACGACTAAATTAAAAAAAAAAACATTTTGCTTATTTTTTACGCATAAGGTAATGTTTTACTGTCGGACAACTTATTCATTATGTTCTCTAGTTCATTTCAAACCAAAAAATCGAAAAAAGAAATTGTTATTCGTAAATTTTTTGGCTTCGTGAGACCGATGATTTTCCCGCGTCGGACTGGAAAATCGGAAAATGTAATTTGTCGGACAATTGGATATTTATTTTCTACTTATTTTTATTAAGTAATCCTGAAAAAAATCAGCTCGTTATCCATAAATTTTTTTAACTCATGAAGTGGATATGTTTGAATTGTCGGACACCCTTAACGACCAAAAATTTTTGTCGGACACTTTTTTTTTCGCGCGTTTCATAAACTTGCCTCGCGATTACATTAAAGAAAAAAACAGTATCCATAAATTTTTTGCACTACGCGAAATGATCGGCTTTCGGAAAGCCTGGAAAGCAAACGCCCCCACTACGAAAGTTTTCATAAAGGGAAAAGGTGGTAGACTAGCCGCAATTAAGCCACACAAAAATTTCCAAGACGGTATTCATAAATGCAACTTTATGTCGCTGGGCACTTACACTATTATCACAAAATATGTTCAGAATTTTCAGCTGATTTCAAAATATAGATAATTGTATATGAGGGTCCACTCAAAGTAAAAAAATAGCGTGCTTGTGGATCACATACCAGAAGTGAAACTTTACCCGCACAAAACAGAAACAGAGAATAGTCTACTGGTCTGCACAGTGTATTAGACATACGACGTATAACTCTTTCTTCCCATATTTTATCACATGTTTTCTGTTAAATAATATAATATGCAAATCCGCTGACACGAATGGTAGAACATAGACGAGTTTGGCGCTGATGACATGGAGGAGAAGAAGATAAGACATGGCTATCCTATGCTTGGTTTCAATTCTGGACAGGCCAGAAGCAAAACTCGCCTCGCCGGTGGTACTGTGTAACTTTCTCCTTCTATCTTTTACAACGCTCTATCTCCTTTCCTATTGCGCAATGCTTTCACCAGCCAACTCTCGAGGTAAAGATGTTTCACTTCAAAAATGTAAACCAAGGTTATCGGTATCATTTTTAATCCGTAACAGTGTTTTCCTCCCCTTGCGTACTAAATTCTACTTTTGAACATACTCTATAAAAAAACTGTGATTCGGATATTCAGTTAGGAATTATGCAATATGCATATCATACCTGAGAAAAACTTTATGACAATTAGCCAAATACCATTTTTCATAAGCCCTGTGATTGGACCCTTGACTATGGCAAGTAGCAATAATAAATATTATTAATTGAGAAAATAGTTTTTAACACCTATCTTGAAACCTTTATATTACCTTCTCATCTCTTATATTTATCTATGCGATTGGAGCCATACCCAAAGAACGGTGAGAAGTAATGTTTATTGAGATAGTTTCAGGCATAAATTATAGCAGGGGTAACAGCTCTAATTGAGTTACTTTGGAATTAGAGCTAATAAGTCCCCCACATATATCAAAGCATGGCCCGCTCTAGCAACGTGCTCGTTATAAACAGAGATACCGGAATCTGTGGCCCGGATAAATCACCGGACTCTCCGGTCATTAGTTCCAGCCGCACACATTATCTAGTTACCTTCGAAATGGCTCTGCATGTCTTGAATGAACGTCCAAAATGGCTAATATCAGGCAAGATTAAAGCAAATTTGTTTAGAAGAAATTTTTCATCAATAACGACATGAAAGTTTTTCAATTAAATTAAAATAAGTGCAGTGGAAGGTTAGTGAGCAATGTATTGATTGCGTGATTGCACAAAATAATTGCTTTTCGAATTGGCTTTAATGTTAAATTTCATAGCATAATGGTTAATTAATGAAATTAAGCATAGTGTTTAGATGAATTGCAATACATATAATCGAAATGTTTAGACACGATCTTGTATGACCACATGAAAATTACATACAAGTAGGCCCTATAGTTACTTATTTTACTTACCATACCCTACCTTTAGATACGGTAAAAATTGATTTCTTATTTCGGTTTTAATATGGAATTTAATTAAAGATCAGCAGGAATATGAAGAGTGCATTTACTGCAACTTTGTGTGAAGGTGACTTGTTGATAACAGAAATTAGACAGTAGAATTTCTTATAACGGCAACATGGCGCGTCGCGTGTTTTTGGAGAACGAGTTAAATAAATTAAAAAAATCCGACCTAATAAAAATAATAATTGATAAAAAAGTGCCTCAAGGTGTAGAAATAAGCGAGGAAGTTAAAAAATGTGTGGAAAGTGAAAAGTGTTGCGAATCTGTTGATGCAAATAGCGAGCAACAGCCCATAGGAAATCCTAACCTACAAATGGAAATATCTATAATGTCGCTAAAATGCGACTTAAAAATAGCCAAGTGTGAGGCAGAAGCATCAGCAAGGCTTGTGAAAGAGCTAGAACGTACCATTTCCAACCAGGAAATGATAATTAATTTGCTTAAAAATAACAATCATATATTAGAAAACAGTGAATATATCCGTAAAAATTGCGACGTTGCCGGAAGTTCAAATTCTGACAATAAAAACTTTAAAAAATTCTCTCAAGAAAACGACAATAAAGCAAAAAATAATGTTGTTTGGGGAAGTAGTGAAACTGCCCTAGAAACTGAGAATCCAGATAATCCAGACTCTTTTGCAGCTGCGACCAGGAAGGCATGGTTTTATGTTGGTCATGTCCAACGGGGAACAAAGCCAGAGCAAATTGAACGTTACTTAATAAAAAAATTTCCCGAAAAAAAATTTAGTGTAGAACCACTTCCTATCCGGGAAGATGCTATTACAATCTCCTTTAAAGTAGGAGCAGACATTTCCTTGTTGGAGGAATTGAATAATAGCTCTACTTGGCCCCGAGATGTTGCTGTGAAGAAATTTAAATTTTTTCGTTCACACCCTCTACGGTCAACTGAGACAAATAGACCTAAATATCAGTGGAAACAGAAAAAGTTTGACAGGAACCAGCAACGAAGATAATAAAATATCAAATATTAAAATAATTAGTGTAAATGTACAATGCATTACAAATAAACTGCAGCGTCTGGAAGTGCTTACTGCAGAAGAAGGACCCGATATTATGTGTATACAAGAACACTGGTGCACTGAGGATGGTCTCAATGCCGTTTGTGTGCCAGGATATGAAATTTCTGCACAATTTGCAAGAAAGGAAGCTGAACATGGAGGTTCCCTAATATTTACCAAAAAGGACAATAATTTGGAGATAAGTATGGTTGACTGCAGTAGGTTTGTCCAGGAATTTGTTTTTGAGTGTTGTGCTATTAAATTTGTTTGTGGAAACTGTAAGTATGTGATATTGAGTATTTATCGTTCTCCGAAAGCGGATCTGACTTTATTTTTCACACAGCTTTACGAACTTATGTTGTACTGTCTAACGATAACCAAATATATATACCTCTGTGGAGACGTCAATATAAATTATTTAAATAATACCAGAGATAAAAAAATGCTTGATGATCTTATTTTTAGCTTTGACTTAGAACTGAGTAGTAGGGAACCAACTCGTGTAGTTTATGTTAATAATGTACTGACTAGTAGTAAATTGGACTACATTCTGAGTAATAATAAAGTATCTAATATTAAGGATTACGTAATACAACCAAACTTGGGTGACCATCTTGCGATGATTGTTGTAATCAAAATTAATAAAACGCAGAATAATATTACTAATGAGGGAAGAAACTGTGATTATTACAGGAGTACATCAGAGTATAATTTAAGTATGCTCAGACAACATATGATAAATCTAGATTTTCAAGATATGTATAATGCTGGCTCTGACATAAATAAGGCATTTTCTGAATTCTTACTAAATATTAACTTTGGCATCAATGTAAACTGCCCACTAAAGCAAATAAAATCTAACATCTTTGTTGATAAAAAAGAATGGTTATCTCCAAATATATTAAACATGAGTCAAGAATTAAAAAACCTTTTCTATTTAACAAAAACAGTTGATGATCCACATATACATTCTATTTACAAACGCCAAAAAAAGGAATACAACAGTCTAGTAAGATCAGCAAAAAAAGAATACAACTGTAATCTTATTGCACGAAGTGACAATAAACAAAAAACAATATGGTCAATCGTAAATAATAGTCAAGGCAAAATAAAGGAAAAATCTAAAATAAAATTAAACGTTAACTCTAATGAAATAACTGACCCATTACAAGTGGCTGAGCACTTTTCTTCGTTTTTCTCCGAAATAACACATAAAAAATTGTATGAAAAATTTTCTGGTGAAATGTCAACACAGTGTACACTACCTGCTCAGAGAATTGGTCACAGTTTCTTTTTTCAGCCTTGTGATAGTAACGAAATATTATCAATAATAACGCAAACGAAAAATAAAAAAAGTGTTGGTTATGACAATATACCTGTGTTGATCCTAAAAACTGTCAAGCATTCTATTGCTGGACCACTGGCTTATTTAATAAATAAATCGGTAGAGACTGGAGTTTTTCCAGACCATCTAAAAATAGGGAAAGTCATACCAATTCATAAAAAAGATGAAAAAACTTGTGCCGAAAATTATAGGCCCATAAATATCTTAAATACTTTATCGAAAATTTTTGAGAGAGTATATTATAACCGTATTGTAGATTTTTTGGACAAGAACCATATATTTTCGATGGCTCAGCATGGTTTCCGTGTGGGCAGGGCGACGGAGAGTGCGGCTTGCGAGTTTATGCAGGTGGTTTATAAACACTTGGATGATGGACGTTGTGTTGCGGGTCTCTTTTTTGACTTGTCACGCGCTTTTGATAGTTTGGATGTAAGTTTTGTTTTGGAGAAATTATCGGAGAATGGAATAAGAGGCGGCATGTTAAATGTACTAGCGTCATACCTTACCGATAGGAAATTTTATGTTCGTGTAGATAATAAGTGCTCCAACATGAAAGACGTAAATATGGGTGTTCCTCAGGGATCCGTGTTGGGACCTCTGCTGTTCCTACTTTTTATTAATGATATGCCAAACTATATTGAACACGGCAGGGTTGTCATGTTTGCTGATGACTCATCGGTAGTGGTCTCAGCCGGGAATCCTGATGAACTTAGTGAATTAATCAAAAGTGTCATAAAAGATTTTGATCATTGGTGTAAAAGGAACAATTTAATATTAAATTTACAAAAGACTGTGTACATGAACTTTCGATGTCGGATTAGTACTGTAACTACTGAAGTAGATGTTATCCAGGCTTCGAACAATAGCAAGTTTTTGGGACTATATATTGATCCACTTTTAACATGGGAACATCATATAGAGCATGTTTCAAAGAGATGTAGTTGCGCATATTACGCTTTAACTCAACTTAGGCAAATACTTGATGAGGAATCACTTTTAAATGTTTATTATTCACTAGTATACTGCCATCTAAACTATAATATCATTTTATGGGGAAATTCCATAGAATCCAACCGGGTTTTTGTAGCACAAAAGCGTATTTTGCGTCTTATGTATGGACTCCATCCAACAGATAGTTGCAAACCATATTTTTATTCCAAGAAAATAATGACTTTCCCTTGTATATATATTTACAAGTTGCTATTATATGTAAAATCAAACGAACATAAATTTATAAAAAACTCTTGTACTCACGCATATCCAACCAGAAATGCAAATAAATTATCAATACCTATGCACAAATTAACGAAGTTTGAAAAATCACCTGATTATGCCGGCATCTGTGCTTTTAACAAATTACCGGAACAAATAAAATCATTGAATTTTAAACTATTTAAAATTAGAATTAAAAAATTTCTGGTTGGTAAGGCCTACTACTCGGTTCATGAATACTTAAATGATAAGGATGTTGCTTTGTTTTTATAAAACATGTGCATAAAGTATATCTTATTCTTGCATATGAAATAAGTTTTAAAATGTGATATTGTTAGTTTTTTATACATATTTTGACGTGTAAACCCATCTTTCGATGGCTGCTGTGAGCAATTACGAAATAAATAAATAAATAAATAAATAAATAAATACCTTATCTTTTTCGAAATTACCGTTAAATGATGTTTTTACCGTTATTTGATTAATTGATACCCACTTTTTTCATTACCGTCTATGATATTATCTTGCTTACCAAATGTATTGCCAATAGTATTGTAATTATCTGATTTACCTTTTTTTTATTACGAATACTTACTTAAATTCTAAGCACTTACTCACTGTAATTTGCTGTAAGCCTTATGGCAGTAGACACTTTAGGTTTTTGTCCATAAACAGGTTACCGAATTGAGCTCACTTCGATTTCCCATGTAGATCTTCACTAACGATATATTTTCTTCACAGGTCAATTTAATTGATTTGATATTCCTTTTTTAACTGTTTGTTTTTCCATTGATATTATCGGGAGATTATGGGATTAATTTATAATGATTGTTTTTATTTAGTGGATTAATCTTTATTTATGGTGTTTTATTTACGACGTTCTGTGATTATTTGTTACTTAGTCACGACATTAAAAATTCAGATTTTAGTTAGGAATATTTAAAATAAAGAACTAAGCAGTATTAATGATTTAGAACTTGAGATTAAGGGTTAATTATTTTATAATTTGATATTTATTTTAAAGAATCTTATTATTATTTTAAATGTGATATCATAGTATCAATTAGGTTTGAGACCTAATTATTATCCATTGTGCACGTTATGTCTAAGAATATACTTAATACCTAGATAAGTAGCTTAATTAGGATTTTTGATGATGATTTTGGTATGCTGAAGTCAAAGTCAAGTTGAGGTTACGCAATTTCTTTTCAGGTTTCTTAATATTCTTAGTTAGGGTATTTTCCTAAATTATACTACCCTAATTTCAAAGCTTAAAAATCATTGATATCTTCTTAGAAAATTTAGTGGCGCTTTCATCCAACTGTCTACTCTAGGAGTAGACAGTTGGATAAATATTAACACCGTTGAGTGAACCAGGCATATGGACTGGTTGTTAAGCAATTAACTATTCGCGTTACAGGGTAAAATTGTGACATTATTTCAAACTATTTTTGAAAAGTCAACTGAAAAAACTTCCCACACTCAACAAATAGTTGAAGCCCAAGAAAAGAAAATAGATAGGAAAACGTGTCTGAGAAAAATACGATATTGCGGATGGAAAAAACAATGTAAAAGAAAAACGAAAAAATATATAAAAAAAATAAAGATATGTTGCCATCGAGTGAAGACGAAAAAGAAGAAAATGGTACCTCATGATGACAGCGATGATGACTATCAAGAGGAAGAAAATGATGCCGAGTGTGCGTACTTCAGTGAAAAATACTCAGAAAATGCAAACGGAAAAAAATATTCTTTAAATAGAGTCACCAGGAATGAGGAAATATTGCTTCCGGGAAATAGTTTATTTGTATTTTGTTCAGCACAAATTTTTATTTAATGTTCAATACTTTTTTCTTCTTCATCTACTTGTATTAGATCAGATGATCTGTTAATTCCGAGCTTGCCGTCATAGCATTTCCTGTGATGTGGACTGCTAGCTGTCTTTCCATCATTTCGGTGGCCTTCCGGATGACCGGTTACCTGCTGGTTTCTCCTCTAGTGCCATTCTTCGAACATCCTTCTTACATGGTTGTACCATTCTCTTCTTCCTTGCCTTCCCCATCTTACCATGTCCCGTATGCCGCATTGTTCCCTAATGCCGATGTTTCTTATGCGGTCTCTTCTGGTTTTGCCTGCTATCGTTCTCAGCACCTTTATTTCAGCTGCACGTAGCATGCCTTTGGTCTTGTTGATGTCTTCTCGAGTTTCTATTTCATATACCATGATATGTCTGATGCATGCTTTGTAGATTTTTAATCTCAATATCCTTTCGCATATATGGGTTAGTCCAAATAGTTTCCCTTAAACAGCCTGCTATTACGGCTGATTTTTTAATTTTTGCTGGGTCGTAGCCGCTGGACACGTCTATGCCAAGATATTTGAACTGCATCACTTGCTCTATGGGCTTAACTTCAATTACGAGCATGCATCTGAGTGATTCTCTAGCGATGGTCATGCTTTTGGTTTTCTCGACTTATGTGCGTATTAAGTTGTTGGCTTACCTGGTAGAATTATTTAAGGAGCTGTCTTTGTAGTTCGTCTTCGGTTTCTGCGAATATAGCAGCATCGTCGGCATAACATACCATGCTTATAGACTTATTGTTCATTCTATATCCCATATTTAATGAGACCACTACTTCTATGATGTTATCCATGATAAGATTAAATAAGAGTCGGCTGAGGATGTCTCTTTGTCTAGTAGCTCCTGATGTTGATATGCTTTCTGTGATATGCTGTCCTGCTTTAATTTGCGTTGAATTCGCGGTATTAAGATTACGAATTACCTTTACTATATTGGCGGGTGATTCTATTTCCATTAGAATTTTGATGACGCCGCCTACCTGGACTCTGTCAAATGTTTTAGTTAGGTCGACGATGCAAATAAATGCCGATGTGTTGTATTCTATGGCATTTTCTTTTATTTATTTGACGACAAATATGGCATCAGTTATCGATCTATTATTTCTAAGCCTTTGTTGTTCTTCTCTATTTGTTATGTGTTTCTCTTGGTTATAGTTTAGCAGGCCTGTCAATAATTTTTTTTCTTTTTTAAACTGTTGTTTCATTGAGATTATTGGAATTCCAGAAGCCAATCCCGGTACTTTTCCACATAGTTACCATTTGCCCGAAAGATATGTTATACACTATAAATCCTTTTTAAGCAAATTAATCCTTATAATGCCTCGCAAATTCCGTTAAATCACAAATTAATCCTCAATAAATCACCTCTAAATTCTCGTAAGTCCTTAGTAAATCACCGTAATTTTTTCAGGCTGTACACTATAAATCACCAGATATTTACTCCTCGCATTTGCCTTATGATGTCTCTGCTAAAACTGTTGGACAAACTACAATTGAAACAGTTTGTAATAGAACTCATAATGAAAATAATGATATATATTTCGAAAATGATTTGCAGTTACAGTCCTATTTTCAAGTTCAAATGGATTCTGGTGAAGGCAAATGTAGATGTGCAGAAAATTCAGATAAAAATACCATGCGTTTTAAATGCTACTACAGCAAATTCAAAAAGTAAATCGATGCAGAAAAAGGTGTAATAACAAATGACGGCTTAAACAGAAATGTGAAAACAAAATATAACACGTCACCTCATAAATTATTGGTTTTACTGGCAACTCCTCAAAGAAAAAAATATTAAGCCAACTTCTTTTGTGGTAACGTCGACTGGGTGGAAGAAGAATGAAACAGAAGCAAACGAGAAGAAAGAATCAGGAAGTTGGGAAGAATTATAGAAATCTGAAATGGCCTGTAAAAAAAAACAACCAAAATCTGAAAACGGGAATATGAAAAAAGAAAAATTATAAAAATGATTATTATGTCCCATTTAAAAAATCTTTGTATACTTACGGTAAATAGAGATTTTATTATCTCAAACATAGTATTTATCTTATGCTTTGAGCATTTTCTTGAATGAACCACTCGTGATACCTCACGCCCACATTATGAGAAATGGCGACGTGTACTTCGTGTTGCCATTCAATTTTGTTCCAAGTAAAACCGCAGGTGAAGTTTCTTCAAGTTCAAACACGATCATCTCCCAGAATTTAGGTTTTATCGAAACAAGTACTACCTATTTCACCATATGATCCACATGGATCATCGAGACTTATTTTTTATTTGTCCTTCGTTTCATTTATAGGAGTGGAAAAGCCATCGTCACACAATCCTCTTACATCACACAGCTGAAACTTCACGCGCCTTCAAATTTAAAGAAACGATTTAAAAATGTAAGTTTATCCTTAATTCATTTCTTTAGTGGCTAATTCTAGTCAGCATTGACTTCCATCGTCCAAATTATAGTTTGAGACATGTTTGTCTAAACGTCCACCTATAAGTTCTGGTTTTATTTTTAAAGCTCGCCAATTTGGCTTAAAACCAATTCTTCTAAGTGGGTCACCAGCATAGGTCATGAAAAAGTTCGAGTTATCAGTGTGAAGCCGCAAACGCTAAACCATGGGCATAGATGATCGATTTATAGCAACGAAAATACTCCAAAATATTCGAAAAACGACAATTCAAACATCAGCATAAGTGGGCATACAGGCAGAAAAATGGACCAAAAAGTTGATGTGAATTTATTTGTACCAATAAAATTCCAGAGACATGTAACACGACTGGATATTTTTCAGGAACACCAGACTTAGAATGAAAATTAATGACGCCAAGCTCTATTGACTTTGAGGTAAAATTGTATTGACCTCAAGGGAACTAAATTCCCAAATTTAATTGAAAATTGTAGACAAGTAATCCGGTACCGTTTGCCCCACATATCGGCGCAAATTTCACGTTAATGGAAGGCACTGCTCGCTCGTACATTGCGCGCCTTGTAATTCACTTTATAAATCAAGTCGTTGTAACGAAAATAGATTGGTCAGCCAGCTCTCCAGACCTGATATAGATTGAACACGGCTGGGATATACTAGGCGAAGGTGAAGAATTCGTACTGTCCAAAACACTAAAGAAGTGAGAGCTGCTCTAATTGCCGAACCGAAGGAATGGCCGGGGGCGCCATCGAATATGGGAAGATGAATGACTGCAGTCATAAAAGCACACCTTAAGTAGAATAAAACACAAAAACAAATCTCCAAATCTACAGTATCTTTATGTCAAAAAATTGTTGATTTAGGTTACATGTTTCGCTTTAAGAGCATCATCAGACCTATAATTAAAAATAAACCTCGATATCTAAAATTCAACAAAACACTGGAAAAACTTACCGGGTCACAACCAACACAAACACTTAATGACTATGCATATTTAAATGGTTTAAAAACAAAAAAATATATACTTAACAACAATACCGCCAAGGACATCTATCAATAAACGAGCTAATCAGACAATACACTATAAAATGAACGGCAAAAGGTAAAATAAATATACAGACACCTACGATACGTTAAAATATTAGTTACCATGGACAAATAAAGAGTACACAAAATTATGGAATATGTATTAGTCTTTTAGATTATTGAATATAAAATAATTACTAAATGGTTGTTGTTCGTTAACACATAAAACGTCTGGACTTTTTAAGGCTCTACTTATTTCTAGAGTTTCCAACAAATCTAACTTTTTCCCCTTCTCGCAATTATGTAAGAGTCTGATGCTGTCATCTGGAGGGAAAGAATGTTTTTCTGATAGCAAATGGTTAGCAAAAGCAGACTTTGTGTTTGTGATGTCAGTATCGCAATGTTTAACAAACTGATATTTGTGTTCTTTTATTCTCTGGCTAACCTTGCGACCAGATTGACCTACATATACTGCTGGACAATCTGGGCATTTAATTTCATAAACTCCAGAAAAGAGCAACGGACTCAATTTATCTTTAATTCTCACAAGTTGGTGTTTTAATGTACTTGTGGTTTTAAATGAACAAATAATATTAAAAGGAGCAAAAATTCTGGCCAGTTGCGTTGAAATATTGCCAAAGTATGAAACAGATCTATATGTAGAGGCAGTCTTATTTTCTTGAATAATATTAAATGACATTTTGTATTTAGAGACATATTTAAAAAACATTTTATTAATGGTACGCATCGGAAAAAGATTATTGTGAGCAATAGTTTTAATGATAGAAAGTTCTTTATTAAAAGCTGACCTTGACAATGGAACATTAAAAAGTCTATAAAAAAGGCTATGAAAAGTTGCAAACTTATGACTGGAAGGACTATTAGAATTGAACTGAATAATGCTGTCAGTAGAGGACGATTTTCTGTATATTTCGAAATCAATCTTGTTCTTATTTCTAATTAACAAGAGATCCAAAAAAGGGAGGGTAGCGTTCTGTTCCTTTTCCAAGGTAAACTCTATTTTCGTGTGTAAGGTGTTTACAAAATTTAAAAAATTAGACAAATCATTATCATTACCGTCCCAAATTATACAGACATCGTCCACGTACCTCCTGTAAAATACTAGATTTTTATTAAAACGACTATTAATTATTTTAAGTTCCAAATCATTCATAAAGACCTCACTTAAAAAGGGAGATAAGCAAGAACCCATAGCCAAACCCTTCCTTTGTGCAAAAAAAACATTATTGAATTGGAAAAAATTCTAACAGATTTTTTTCCAATTCAATAATGTTTTTTTTGCAATTCTAACATGATGGACGCCAATACCTGTCAAAAAAGACGAAAGCGAGTATGCAAGTCGCCAGGGGAGGAGCAAATAAATGCCCTCCCATTCGCCTGTAGAACGAGAGGTAGACCGTCAATCAGGCACGAAAGCGCCTTTGTTCCTGAAAGCTCACATCTTTCGATCAACGCCATTTTATCATGATAAAAATGGGTCATGGTCTCGCTATCCAGTTTAACTACCGTCATCATTTCCTTTACCAGTTGAGCAAAATCATGCACCCTAGGAAACGCCTTCTTAAGAGCCGCCTTCCAGTCTCTCCATGAGAGGTCATATTTATCGAGCCGATTAAAATACGCTCTCTCATAGTTCGACCATTCATGAATATCGCCCAACTATTCAATTTTGTTCAGCCATCTGACTACGTTACAGTCCTGGCTGTCAGGATCAAAAGAGTCGATAATAACGCCGCCTGCCCTTGCCTTGACCCCATACAGCCCGAACTGCAAGCGGAGTCCGCCCTTTACCCACAAGCATGCTCTACCGCCATGCATGGCTCATCTGATTTTTCGCCTTTCCTGTTGCCCTTGGTACCGCCAGTAACATCAGTCACCTTTTGTTTTGTAGCCTTTGCCATTTCGGCCGCCATAATTTGCTGGATACTAGCTGCCAAACCGCCTTTCAACAGTTTATGCACCATGGAGACTGTTTCGTCGTCCATCGCCGATTCGTCTTCTCCGTGGTCACCTTTGCTTAATTTAAGCTCGTAATCGAGCTCTTACTCGTCATTTTTGCCTTCCTCCATAGGCAATCACTAGAAAAACGTCTTTTACACACGAGTAAACAGAGTTATAATACGCCAAAATTCATACAATAGTAATCGGCAGACGCACTTATCGCAACTTTTTCAAAAATTTGTCAAGGATAGCAAAAAAAAGCCCGCCAGTTGTTAGAGTTTTTGTGACGCCGGCGGCGCGCCGCCACACACAAAGGAAAAGAAGACGACTCCAGCGTGATTCAATCCGCCGAGAATCGCGTTTTTCGCCGTTTTCACAACAAATAACACAACCCGTAGGTTATCCCGACTTCTGATCTGTAAACAACACGTTTTATTTCGCCTATATTAATACAGCCGCTAATATTTTCATCATAAACCTTAAAACTCAACAAGTACAAGTACAGTCCGCATAACTACATAACTTCATGACTCCCTCTGCCGCAGCGCGCCACTTGCCTCGCAGGGTTGTCACGTCCTTGCCTATACCAAGGTTGCGTCGCCTATAAAATTTGCGCGTTACAATATAAATGATTATCTGCGCGGGAGAGTTGCCATTTGCCTAATCATATCTTTGTTAAAACTGTTGGACAAGCTACAATTGAAGCATTTTCTAATAGAATTGAAAATATTTTTTTATATATATTTT
>MU186615.1:43053-87175 GCA_016904865.1 Pissodes strobi | reverse complement strand
CCACTAAGTATCTTATAATAAAAGGTAGGAAACCATTTTGTTCTAAACCAATCCGTTTGGATTATACTGCTCATCAAAGTGCCCAAAATGTCAATTTTCAAACCTCCATATTTAAGAAACAATTGAGTTTAGGTATAGAGCACGTTGTATAAAAAGTGAATAAAATTTTAAGCAGAATCCAAAAATGTAAAAATATACAGGATGTTCCATTGAAAATTATATTTTTTAATGTCCTATGTAAAATAATGAATTTCTAAAAATTTTTTACACCCAAAAAAGTGTTTGTCAAAATAAATAAGTACGTGATCTTCCGGTACAGTGTACAGGTCGACTCAAATAAACTAGACTAGCCAATATAAATTATTACTTTTCAGATTGTTTTCGAAAAATGGGCATGTGATATTTAATGTATTTTTAGCCACAAAATGAATCGGATTAGAAACTTAATCACGCCATAAATAATCTCATGGTCAGTTCAATCCAGTGTTTTTCTCTATTTAAGGGGTGGTATATGAATCGCCAGCACCACATACCACACATCGTAAATATCTTCTAGTTTCCAGACAACGGGAAAAGGGAAAACTGAAGCTAGAACGTTCGAGTCATGCTACCCGAACTTCAGTCATGTGAATTCTGTATAGCCAGTTAAGGTGCGAAAAACTTTAAATTAAATATTATGAAAAAGACTAAACTTGGATATATATTATAGTTAATAACAAATATTGATTAATTCATCAAAAATTAAAGTGCAATCGATGGATCAGAGTGTTTTGCTTCAATGTAATTTATCACCGAAAAAGGCTAGATGATTTTTTACACTAATATATGCCATATATATATCATCTTCACATTGGCAGTGACGAGATGCCATCTATTAAATTTCCCATATCACAATTTCCAGCAAGATTCGGATTAGGAACCAATATTTTATCTTCAGTAATGCAAGTTCAACACTTCAAAACTAGTACTGTCGATATCAGAATTATCGTCTGCATCATCTTCGTAATCCTTGTTCCCCCATCTCCGAGTTCCTCTATGACGTATAACCGGCAGATGTAGTAGAGGCTTATGCTGAAACAAAGCAACTATCATCATCACAATATCTACGCTGTGGGTCAAGTTAAAGCAGTACATATTTTAAATCATTATACGCTCTTCACCTTATTTTACGGACTTTGTCTCTCGAATAGCTACGGATAGTGATAAGCTTGAAGTATTGAGCAACGACGCGGCGGTAAACCCATATCACAGATTTCTGTGCCCATATGTTGTACAAACTGATGCCTTTATTCTCGTTGTAAAAGTAAAATATATTAGTCTTGAATTTTAGAGGATTCGCAAATAATTAAAATAAATTACACGTAATACAAATAACTTACATAATATATCACGTTAACTACCGCGAGAAGCAAGTGTGCATCTATGCCGCCTCGAGGTGTACACTTGCATCTCATGCATTATTATATTTTGAGGCTACATGGTTCAACGGGCTTCTCATAAGCCGTGTTTTTATATGGGATTTACTTTCTTAGTGGCCTTGCAAACTCGTTCGCATGTTTAGCCCCAGTAATAGAAATTCTGGGTTCAGGCAAAATATGCCTTGAAAAATACTATAAGATTTTTATGGAGGAGCTACGTTTGTTTGTTTTATTGAATACATCGTAAACAAATGTTTATAGAACATGTCTAAAAATACAAAAATAAGTTTTTGTTAAAAAAATACCTTAGAAACAAAACTAATATATTCAGGGCCGTAGCCAGGGGTAGCAAATTATTTGCCTGCCCAAGATCATTAGGAGGATAAGGAAAAAATCCAAATTAATGGCAGCTACGCGCCACGTATTGTTTTATGAGAGTAGATTTGACAATTTGGTTATTTTGTTATTCAGCAGTGCTGCCAGATCTACCGTTTTTACAATAGATCTACTGTTTTCATACTGTAGCTACTGTTCTACCGACACTCGTACTTCTATCACAAAATCGAAAACAAAGTAATCATATGAGTTGATGCATATGTAAATGCTAAAAGTAAAGTAAAAAACTATCAATGCACAATCGATAAAACTATGAATACGATTAGGTTCCTCATCTCTATGCAGACGTCGCAAACTACTTATTTCGGATTTCGGGAAGCAACTAGCTGCGATTGTGGTTAGTTTTTGCGTTTGCGTAGTATTTCCCTAAACAATTACCTTTTATATCATATTTATCCATCGATTTGTGTCGTGTGACGTATCTTGTTTGTAGTTTTTGAATATTTTAAATGTATATGTCCATGAGGTGAGTAAATTGGTACGGAATATCAACATTTTAAATATCGAAATGTATGTTTTCAATTATTGGATCCGATGAATCTTATTTAACTGATGACCCAGACCTATCAGATCTTATCTACAGTAATGTAACGGATATTAGTGTAATATATGTTATTTTTTTTTCTTTTATGGCAGTGCGCCAGACAAAGGAGTTCTTGTAAAGCGATGTTCTAGGTGTTTCCAGTTGTACGACGAACTGGTGCGCTCTTGCCGTCTGTCGTGACTGTCTGACAGGAGCTACCAGGGGCGGGATGAGGCGGACCAAATCCTGAGAACATCTGCCGTGAAAGTATCTGTAAAACAGAGATATCTCGGCTACATGTCTGCGGTGTTCCAGACTATCTAGATTCCGGGTCCACTCCGGGTCGCCGACGAGACGCACAGCTCTCTTCTGAATGGAATCCAGCAGCTTTAGGGTGTGCTTTGGTGCGGCACCCCAGATATGTGAGCAATATTCTAAACACGGTCTTATTTGCGCTTTGTAGAGCAAGAGCAACTGCTGCGGTGCATAGAGCTTTTTGTTGCGAAATAGCGCACCAAGCTTCTGGGAGGCTGATTTTGCGATGTTAGCAACGTGGTCATGCCAGGACATATTGCTGTTGACCGAGATACCCAGCAGTCCGATTGACGAGGATGAAGCAATGGTCGACCCTGGACCCTGCCATAATGATGTCAGGGCCCGCTGTATTGGCCCTCTTGGTAAACGTGGCTGCTTGGGTCTTTGCTGCATTGAACTGGACCAAATTTTGGTCGCCCCAAGTTTGAACTTTCTCCAGGTCTTGATTAATTGCTGTAATCTGCTCCTGTCTGCGGTGATGAGTCTCAGTCGCTGGTAAGGGTTTTTCTGATCTAAAGTGGGAGACAAGGGTACTGTCATCTGCAAAACTGTAAACAGGATTATTTGTTTCGGTCAGCAGGTCATTAATATAGATGAGGAACAGAGTTGGTGAAAGTATTGCGCCCTGAGGCACGCCCGCGTTGATGGTGAATGTGTCCGAGATATGTCCATCGACTGCAACGTGCAGAGATCGGCTCTTAAGGAAACTGGCTAGCCAGCTGCAGAGAGAGGCTGGCAGTCCGAAGGACGGTAATTTGTTGAGCAGTCCGTCATGCGAAACTCTGTCGAATGCCTTTGAAATATCCAACGCAATCGCTCGAGACTCTCCGTAGTTCTCAATTGCCCTACTCCATATATGAGTGATATAGGCCAATATATCCCCTGTCGATCTTCTTTGCGAAAGCCGTATTGATTATCGCTGATTATTTTGTTGTTCTCGAGGTACTTGAGCAGTTGCTGATTGACTACACGTTCCATGACTTTGGAGATTATTGGAAGCAAGGCAATTGGACGATAGTTTGAGGGCGTGGTTTGCTTGCCTTTTTTTGGAACCGGTTGCACTCGAGCGACTTTCCAAGAAGATGGGTAAATCCCTTTTCCGTAAGACAGAGAAAAAAGCCTGGAAAAAATGGGTGTTAGTTCGTTGGCGCAGTTCTTTAACACGATGGCAGGTATTCCGTCCGGTCCTGATGCCTTTTGCGTATCTAGATTTTTAAGGATTTTACGAATATCACGGTGATGAAATTTGACTTCTGCCATGGTAGTGTTGATGTTTGATATGGTGGGGAGAGTCTTGCCTTGGGGGACGTTCAAGGTAGAGTGCGAAGAAAACATTTTGGCGAGCATGTTTGCTTTTTCCTTGGCTGTAGTCGCCGTGATGCCACGTTCGTCTGTCAAAGGTGGGAGAGACGTTTCTGTAAAGTTGCTACTTACTGCCTTTGCTACCGACCAGAAATTCCTGGAGCCACTGGGGCATTGCAAAAGTTTATTCCTGATCCTTTGATTGTGTTTGTCCTTAGTTTCGTCGATAATACGCTTGCATTCGTTTCTCGCTTCGACAAAATAATTGCGATTTTCAGCGGTCTGATTTTGCTGCCAGTACTTGTAGGCTTGCTGTTTCCTACCCACAGCTCTTTCGCATCTTCTGTCGAACCAGGGCTTTCCTTTTGATGGTAACTTGATGGAATTTGGGATGTATGCTTCCATTCCTGAGGAGATTACTTGCGTGATCTTTTCGCAGCAGACTGACGGATCGTCAGCGCCAAAGCAGACGTCTAGCCAAGGAAAATCTAGGTAGAACTCCCTTAGATCGTCCCAGTTTGCAGAATTGTAATGCCAGATTTTGCGAGGCAATGGTGGATCCTTCTGTATGAGTGGCAATTCACGAACCGTTGTAATAAGTTTGTGGTCGGAAGTACCCAATGGCGGACCAACTGTAACTGTGTACTGGTCAGGATTGGTGGTTAGAAAAAGATCCAGGAGGGCGGCGAATTCGCCCCTCTCTGAGATTCGAGTTGGTTCGTCTACAATTTGAGTAAGCCCTCAGCTGATGGCGAATGCTTCAGCCTCTCTACCTTCGTTGTCGGTCTTGTTGTGATGTTTGAGCCAGTTGGTGTTGTGGGCGTTGAAGTCTCCCAGAACGATAATTTCTGAACTGGGGTGATCAACCTGTATTGAGTCAAAAGTGGTAGCTAGTGTTGAAAAAAAGCTTTGCTCTATCGCTCGGAGGGCGATAGAGACAACATATAAACTTGGTTAATCCCTTGGCGGTGAACTTGAGCCACATGACGTCAAGGTTGTTTGGTTCGAGTGTTTCCTCTCGGTGACATGATAAGTCGCTTCGGACAAAAAGGCATATTCCGAACTTATGTCTAAATCGGGTATGTAAGTCGTAACCAGGATAAGGGTAGTTCACTGTTGTTGTTGTAGAACATACTTGTGTTTCTGTAAGGGCTAATATGTGTGGTCTATTTGCTTGTAGATGTTGGTGTACCGAATTTATGTTTGTATTTAGGCCTCTTATGTTGCAGAAATCAATTCTAAATTGGTTCGGTATCTTTGCTGTCTGTGAAATGCGGAATGAAGGGCTCCCAGGGCCACCCAGCGCCCGGAGATCCGAATGGCCGGGGAGTTTACCTCCGGAATATTTTGATCCTGGAAGCACCATCATGTCCATATTATTATATTCCTACTGTGGAACCCGGAACCACCAGCGCGGAAACGGAACGTGATTCGGGAAAACCACTTAGCGCTTCCCAGTTCTGGTGGGGTGGTCTTTCACCGGACGATGCGAGTAGGCGTATGCATCTACCACCTAGGGCCGCTTCCACTGGATGCTTCGGCCTCAGACTCTTTCCTTTGGTGGTCCCTAGTCTGACAAGTATTAGTCTATTCCGCTCCATTAATTCTACCTATTTATCAATGGTTTTCAATGTTTAGTATATTGATAGGCAGTTCAATGTTTAGTATATTGATAGGCAGTGCTTGAATGTTTCCTTAATTTGACGCCGGGTTTCTTACAATGGTTGTCACGTATTTTGAATTGCCCAATGAAAAGAGCCATTGAATTTACATAGGTAGAATGTACAATTTTGAAATGAGGTTCGTTTCATCTGGTGTGAAAACGTCGGCACGGTGAGTCATAATAATTTTTGATCTCAAAATATCTTATTCAACCCGCATATTTTTCAATAATCCTTTCATACTTTAAATATGTAGTTAAAAATTGTTTCCAATTCATTTAGTTATATTTGGTTTTTTTTATTGCATTTTCAAGTAATTGCGATTTCAACAATTCTAATTTTTTTGTGGTGACCTTAAGGTTCAATAACGATTTTTTGGTGAATAGTTATTTTAGGTATTTTCATTTAGATTTGACGGTATTGTTGGGAAGATTCGCAGAGCAGATTTTATCTTTTCCTGTAAAAGGTAGTAAATTGAATTTGTAGTAGAATTTCTCTGGGTTTTTCCTAGTAATATTGTACGTTATAGTAAATTTTTTGCTTTTCAGACATATTTCATTATTTGTTCAGTTTATTTGTAACATAAAATTACAAGATCAATCGACTTACCTGTAAGGAAGATCGATCGGAATTATCCAAGCATCTCCGCCGTCCTTCATTACACTTTTTAGTATACAATTTTATCCCAACCGGTACGAGTTTTAAAGAAGTTATCAAAAAATATCATGATTCAGCCGTCCCAGGCCCGGTCGCTCGAACTCGTCGCCTTGTTGCCTCATTACAATTTGGTTCCTATGATATTTTTTATTACATTGCATTTGGGGTGATAGGGAGAAGGTAAAGACTGGGTGGGCTTGTAATGAAGGACGGCGGAGATAATCGGATAATTCCGATCGATCTTCCTTACAGGTAAGTCGATTGATCTTGTAATTATCCTTCACATCTCCGCCGTCCTTCATTACACTTTGTAGCTGTTTAAAGTATTTGCGATGTAATCTACATTGACTGAAAATTGCGATTTTCTGTGGTCTTAGATTTGCAAGGCCCTTTTTATAAACTAAATTCCAAATTTATAGGCATTAGATTTAATAGTATACATATGAACGTACACATGTTTAACGCTTAACTGATATTAATTTATTTGTTAATTTATTTTTAATACTATACAAATATTCTTATGTAATATGATAATGAGTTGGTAAGTAAGTTATAATTGTAACTTAATATTTATATGATTCCTTAGAAATTATGGTTCAATAAACAAGATGCAAATTCAGTGAGATTACCCGCTATAGGTTTGTTATAGAATTTTGAGAATACTTTTGATTTTTCTGTCCAGCCAGCTGTCTTCTGAGTGGTTTGTAATGTAACTTCCATTCTTGAGCTGCTGAAGTTGCCACGTGTCGCGTGCTGCGCGCCTCAATGATTTCCGTGTTATACGGCTGGCCTTTAGTATTGAATTGACTCATCTGCTGACTGCTGGCTGGGTGATAGGGCTTTTTGTGAGTGAGTATTAAATTTCCTTTGGATTTGTTATTTATGGTATCGATTGCATCTGCAAAGGCAACGATCTATTAGCATATTTACCGTATCTATGAATGCTGTAATTTCTGTTTTTGAACAGAAAAATAGTTATATTCACTACCTGCAACTGCAACTGCAGACAGTGGAGGGTACGATCGATTGTATATCTGCTAATACAACGACCTATTCACCTTTTATTGACTGGTAGCACCCTTTTTCCTTTTGTGCGTTCTATGTAAGTCTCTAATAGTGTGGCTATACATAGTTCAGGTTGATTAATAAAATATCAATTTTTTTTTTAATATCCAAATTAGAGAAAGCCCAGATTTGTGTGAGTTCATGGTAAAGTAGGATGACCCCGAAGACAATAATAATTGAATGTTTAGGAACTCAAGGATAAGTTTACGATTATTGTTATATATTTGTTGGTGCTTAAAAATCAGAAATTCCCACATTTATTGTAAATATTTCCGTATTGTTTAAGGGTGCTATCTGTCAATGAAGAAATAATCACTTTTATCGTTTCATTAGGTACGCTTTGTTGTAGAAAAGCTCTCTGTTTCCATAGAATTACGCCTAGACTCTAGATCAGCTTCCTTATTGTCTTTTGATTTATGAAGCGTAAATATAGATGTTTTTGCCTTCACACCATTTCGACATAGCTTTTGTTATACTATTTAATTTATTGAATCGTACACTGCCCATTTTGTTTATGCACGATATGGCCGTTGCATTATCAATTTAGAGAATAATGCAGTTTGAGAAGGTTTTTTTTTGCAAAGCATTTTAAGCCGAAAAAGGCTGCTTTAAGTTCTAGGATGTTTATGTGAACGACACAGTCATTTCCGTTTCAATAAACCTTTGTGATTTTTCCCATTGCAGAAAACGCCCCAATCGTTTCGTGAGTCATCTGAAAATATTTCTAAAGAAAATTTATGTTGAGAAAAACTTTGAACAGACATCATTAAGTTTTTTTAACCATCAATTCAAATCTTCTTCCATAGTGAAAGATATCTTAATCTTTGAATCATATTTCCTATTGTTTAATTTTAATGCTAAGATTTTTTGCCTTTTTAAAGATTTTATGTGTAAACAGCCATACCGTACAGCTGGCCAAGCAGCAACTAGTTTTCCAACGAGTTGTGTAAATAATTTTACAGTTATTCTTTTTCCTAATGTTTTGTATGTCTTTATAAATTATTTCCCTTTTCTCTTGAGTTAAGGCTATTGTCATGTTAGTTAGTCATGGGCATTGTTGCGCGGGAATAACTACCCATTTTTCCGAATTAATTATTAATTAATTCTCTTTTGAATTACCAATAACTAGCCAATCGTCTAAATAGAGTACAGTTTTTATACCATTTAATTTTACATATCTTACAACTGGTTTCAGAAGTTTTGTGAAAAGATATGGAACAGGAACTGTACATAAACCAGATGGAACGCAATTAAACTGGTATAGTACGTTGCAAAAATCGAACTTTAAAAACTTCCTATGACTACTGTGGATAGGAATAAGGAAATATGCATCTTTAAGATCAATTTTCCCGAGAATGCGTAATTTGAAATTAAATTTTGTGCCGTCCTGTAGTCTTCGAGTTTAAAATGGGATGCTGTCATATACCTATTTAAGTTGGCATAAATCGATATTTCCCAGTGAGTGAGTACGACTATAAGAATTCGCTATCCACCGATTTACATTCCTCGACAGCCCCGATTTTTAAAAGTTCATTAATCGCCGATTAATTGGCGATTTCACAGTTCTTAATGTCGCAACGTACTTTGCTAATCTGGAGTGGTGTCCTTGAAGGGGATTTTATAACCTTGTACCCACGCTATTGTTGAACTGTTTATATTTAATTTCTGCCAATTTTGAATACTGTTTTCTTTTTTTTTTATTTAGTCCCTTTAATAAGTAATTGTTCCATCTAAAAACTATCTGGGTATGTAGTTGTTTCTGATGTTGGTAAGTCTCGATTCGAATGAGTTACTTCCTCAGCTAGCATGAGAGGATCTTCTAATGCATCTGCAAATGCAAAAGAATTTCCTTGGTTTTGCTACTTATGGTATCGATTGCATCTGCAAATGCAACGATCTATTAGCATATTTACAGCATCTGCAAATGCTGTAATTTCTGTTTTTGAACAGAAAAATAGCTTCATGAATATATTCACTACCTTCAACTGCAATTGCAGACAGTGGAGGGTACAATCGATTGTATCTGCTAATACAACGAACTCTTCACCTTTTTGCGTGCTGCTTAACCCTCGTTATGCTATCGCTGCATCTGCAAATGCAACGATTTTTTAGCATATTTACAGTATCTGCAAATACTGTAATTTCTGTAACGTAAGGAAAACGGGATATGATGAACCATAGACAAGAACTGGCATGTTGTCTTCTTATGTAAGAGGGTTGCAATAGTATGGTGGTTATTTGTTTATGTCTGCAAATACATAGCACTATACCGTTTTATTTTTGTCGGCATATATATACTTTACATCGGCAAATGTAGGGATATAGTGTGCCTCTAACATAATATACCTACTGGGGTGGAGGCTGTTGAGGCCCTTCAGATCTGCAAATGTGAAGGGCAATTTTAGTTAAAGTTATTCGCATCTGCAAATGCGAACTTGTAAATAGGTATTATTATTATTTAATAACATCTCTTGCAAGCAATGTGTACTCCAATTTTTTCCTCACCGGCCGGCTTATACCAACACGAATTGTTTACAAATAATGCGTTCCGGTATTACATCGATTCGACAAAGCCGAACGATAACATTCCGATAAAGTTATGACGAGCGGCTAAATTCTAAGTTGCGATCCAAAATACTGCGCGCGATACGACACGAATCCATGTCTCTACGTTCTAGCAAAATTTCTATTAATTTACCTTTTTTTTTATTTGTTATTTTTTTTCCTAATTTTGGATTAGCTTTGGGTTCTGTTGATAGAGCTCCTGTAGCGAGCGAAGCGAGCGGAGGGCCATACAAAGTCATAATAATACCCAACTTGGGATTTAGTCGCGTGTAAATTATGAGTCACCTTGCCTTTGTGGCTAGTTTCCTATAAACTCTCTAGTATTGTGGCTATGAATATCCCTTGAATTTATTATGTTAATATTTGATTTTTGAGTTTTATTTATTATCCTGTAGATCAGTTTATTCTGTTCATACTCTTTAGGGGTTAATTTCATGAGAAAAGGGCACTCTTCGACTTACTCAATTTATTTTTAATACAGTAATAACAATAATTACAATATACATAGTCCTTATTCTCCTAGACAGTGCTTTGAACACTGGTATTGAGGATAATTGCATTTTACTAATAACAGTACGATTTTTTGGCATATAATCTTATATGGACTTACTCTTACTCTTACGATGAATATTGCCCCTTTTTTTCGCCTCCTTTGCGAGCAAGACGTATCACTAATACTTTCACTGTCTTGAAATACGATTTTTAGGCATTTTTCTCCTTAAAACTAAAAGAAAGATCGGATTTACGGATTCATTACTACTTTTCACCGAACGGTACAAAATTGTAATGACGCAACAGGGCGACGAGCTCGAGCGACCGGGCCTGGGACGGCTGAATCATCATGTTTTTTGATAACTTCTTTAAAACTTGTACCGGTTGGGATAAAATTGTATACTACAAAGTGTAATGAAGGACGGCGGAGATGCGAAGGATAATAATATACAACTCCAGTCCTCATTCCGATTTAAAAATTTTGCATAACATTTCATCAAAAAACTTCAATAGGCTGGATTACATGGAGGACAACGAGGTCCACAGCGAGCTGCGTACAAACAACCATTGCCTCAACACTCAGGTGAATCTCAACAGATCTTACATTCCATTACACAGAAGGCTTCTCGACTGAATTAACTTTGTCCATACACTTGGAGGTTGGGAGGGCCGCTTGATCAAGCATTTTCTATTTCAAATAATTTCTCCTATTTTTTACTACAGCAATGTAATTTAATTTAATCTTATTTTATTTTTATCTTTCATCTGTCTTCCTTTTTCTCTATCCTTCAAGTTGATTTAGCTTTTGCTAAATTCATCCCTTCTTAAGTTAGTCCTGTACGAGTTGAGTTAACTCAGGTTATTGTCATCTCCTTTCTTTTATGTTCTATCCGTCGAGTTGAGTTAGCCTAGGATAGCCTCATCTCTAAGTAAGTCCTCTATTTTCACTTGATCAAGCATTTTCTTCCTTCCAAACCAACTTTTAAGCCACCACAAACATTCAACCGAATTTTCAAGTATTCAATTGCAAATTAGCCATTTAATACGTATTATGGCATTTGGTTAGTCTCATCTGGCATAGTAGCAACTCCTTTTGTACTTTAGGTTAATTTTAGACAACTGCAGTAACTTTATCTGATTTTATCTTTCAAATTAATACTTGTCTTTTTAAAACTCTTAAAATTCAAAATTACCGTCGTTTTTCGTCATATAAGCGTCATCAGTCTGCCTGTCAAGACTGTCAATAGTGACAGTCGACACATTCAATGTGTCATCCAAAAGCACGGGTCTTTGTCTTTGTACCATGCTTTTGTTGTTAATTTGATATATTTTAATCTAAATTATGTGAACCATTTCTCATAATGTGACGTACAATGTGTCATATTTAATTGTGACCATTGTCGATTTTTGTTGTGTGTTTGATCCATGGATATGTCCTTTGCCTACTGACAAGTAAGTAAAAGTAAGAAGTTCACCATTTTATTTTTTACGTACAAAAATGACATAAAAACCATCATTCCTAATTAATAACTTTAGCTAACCCCCAATCCCAACAAATTTATATCTGAGCGCAACAGTATTCATCTCATAAAAAATGTTTACTAAAAATAACCATTGTCTCAATTCAACAACATTCTTTGACTCTCCACTGACAAGGGGTTCTTTTACTTACTTTCAGGTAACACTGATGATGGCTACGGCCGAAAGCGCTCTGTGACGCTCTTCATGACTCCTTTGGGATTAAAATTTGCATGATATACAAAGATTGTTTCATTACTAAATTAAGAATATAGCGAAAGTTAATGGTTTCAATACTAACTTAATAAATAGACCTATTAATAGGCATTTGTGTAGAAAGACCATTTGTAATTCCACTTATTTCGCCAATCGAGATGAAAATACAAAATATGTCTCGATACCATATAACCCTCAGTATACTAGAGGACTCCAAAAAGTCTTTAAGGAAGTAGGTTTAAAATTAGTACACCAAACTCAGTTCAACATTAAGAAATTATTAGGTGGTCCAAAGGACAAAATTGAAATATTAGAAAGAAGTGGAATATATGAAATTGGATGCAAAAATATGTTGGGCAAACCAGAAGATCTATACAAACGAGATTCAGATTCAGAGATTCAACACATAGCTCATTTAAAGTATGGTAGAACAGAAAAATCAAGTGTTGCCGAGCATGCTTTTGATATTAATCATAGAATAACAATAAAAAATTTAAAATTAATTCATAATATAACTGATAGAAGATTATTAGACGCGATCATCCGGTTGCAACATTTCCCTGACCCATGGAAAGTAGCGTGCATAGTGCTATTCCCTAAACCAGGCAAAGATTTATCATTGCCCTCCTCGTATCGACCTATTTCTTTGCTCAACACCCTCGGCAAGGTGGCTGAGAGGCTAATCTTGCCGAGGCTGATCAAGGTCATAGAAGAACGAGAAATACTTCCGCCTGAACAATTTGGCTTTCGAGGCCAACATGGCACCGTCATGTTGGCAGCGAAAATAGCATCCGACACATATAAAGGCTTTAACGAAAAGCAGTCCACTGCGATGCTTTTACTAGACATTGAGAAGGCGTTCGACAAGGTATGGCATGAGGGGCTGCTGTACAAACTCCTTGTAAAATACAGCATGCCTCTGTATTGGACAGCCCTCATAGAATCGTACCTTGCCGGCCGCTTTTTCTCGACTCGTATTGGCAATTGCACTTCAGCAAGTAGGAGACTACAAGCTGGGGTGCCTCAAGGCACTGTGCTATCGCCGCTACTTTTCAACCTGTATATAGCAGACATTCCTTCATATCCCGATACCCAACTAGCCCTATTTGCCGACGACACGGCAATCTATTCCCGAAATTCCCAAGCCGAAGTGGCCAAGTCAAAAGTATCCGAGCATCTAAATACTTTAATCCCTTATTATGAGCAATGGAAAATCACGCTTAATATGCCAAAAACAGAACTAATCCTTATGTCCAGAAAGCGCAAAGATGTAAATATTACACCCCTCATAGTAGGAGATACAGTCATAATCCCTAAACCTAAAGTTAAATACTTAGGCATAACTTTCGACAATAAGTTAAATTTTAGTCAACATGTAAATGCAATCCAAAGCAAAAACGTAGCCATAATTAAGGGACTGGGAATACTAACTAGAGCCAAATCTTATCTTAGCCCGCAAAATAAACTCACCCTCTACAAAACTGTCATTAGACCTGCCTTATTGTACGGTGCACCCGTATGGTGCTCCGTGGCTAGAATGCATAAAAAGAAAATTCAAGTCATTCAAAACCACTACTTGAGGGCGGCATTCTCACTTACCCTGTTCGATCATGTAAGGGTAGAAGACCTGCACGCGTGGGCGCGGATCGACTATGTCGAAGAACACATCGATGGCCTAGCGTGCAGGTTCTTCGAATATCAAGTGAGAGGGTCGTCGCTTACAGCAAATATAGCCGATACCCGCCATGACCCGGAGCGCCCTATGGGGCATGGTACAATATATAAAGATATCACACTATTTTATAAACAACTTAGACCGCCATAGTCCTATATCTCCTTTATATATAAATAAATAACCATTATTGGCCCGCTTACCGTGATCGTACATGGGGGCGGGGCATGGCAAGGGACTAGCTCCCACCATAAATACGGTACCTCCCATCTGTACAGCTCATTTGACTTCAAGCCACTGAAGCATCCGTGACTCCGCAACCGGACCGCGGAGATTCGACCTAGCAGCCTGAAACTATTGCAATTCTCCCGGAATAGACTCTGAGTCTTAATCTTTAGTAGATGTACATTAGTACAATCTACTTTGTAAATATTGTATATAATCATGTAAATATTCTGACGCCCTGCTCCAAAGGGAGCACTTGAAACAGGGTTTTTTCTACATTTTTCCCTGTATAACTCACCCTTATGCAACCTATAACATAGCACAATAACGCACTAAACAAGAGCTTTCGCAATTACCCAACATAGCGTCCTTGAAGGGGTTTCCCAAGGAAGGAACATATAAAAAGCAGTGCCACATACCTAATTCTAATTAGTAGGTTAAGAACAGCCCCTAAGGGTGCCATCACTCGCTGGCCAGGTGTTGATTAAACAACATAAGGCGTAACAGCGTAGTGTTATACTATTTATAAGCATGCTAAGAGAACTAGGTCTGTAAACATATCTTAAGCAATTATGAATAAATATTAATGATGATGATGACTGTTTTAAATATTTTTAAGAAATTGGCTCCAGGATTTACTTTTTTGAGCTTACATTGCAGCAGAGCGCTGCAATGATTTTTGACAGTCCCCGCAAGGTATGCTGTACACTCCTGAGTTTTCAAACTGTACTTTGTCCTTTGGATTTCCGAGTACTTGTGCTAAGGTTCGCTGTGGCTTGAAAATTGGCTAAATTTGATGCTTCCTTAGGATTCTGTCGAATTTGTCAGTCGGTGTTTGTAGGTCTTCTAATTATTTTAGCAGTATTTAAATCAAACCATGAAAGTGTTGAAATCTTATTTTTAACGGATGACACAAGAAGAGGTATTTTTAGATCCACGATGCGATGTCCAAAAAAGATTTTTCTACTTTCATGCTTGAGATTTGAAAACCATGCAACCCGGATAGTAGAGACGAAAGGACACAAATTAATCCTGCTGGTGTAATTTGCAAAACATTTAAGCGATTGGTTGAAATTCTCAACCAAATTACACCATTGGAACATTAGTATGCGTAGGTCAGTTGCTCTTAGGGGGCGTTGCAACTTTAGAATGTAGATGCCGCCGACACCGGCGAATTACGACTTAAAAATAATATGCATGGTTGATGCCCGAAATTGATATTTTTAAGATGGCTATATTTATTGCGAAAAAGGTTCCGATGGACTAATATTAACGGAAGAAGAAAGAATTTCCATGGCAAGCAGTTCTCCGGATTACAAAATCTAGTGTCAAAAGAAACACGAACGTGCCTGCAGATAATATGTGCAGTTCGATAGAATTTGTAAGAGAACTGTAAACGAGAAAATTTGACTTTTGTTGGACCATTAAAAAAAGTAAAAGGGAAGTAATGCACCATACTAAAGACTGCAGAAAGCTTAAATACTCAAGCTAAGTTCATCCATTGTGGAGAAGCGCACCCTGTTTACTACAGACATACATATTGCAGACACAAAAATAATTATTATTATACCTCTCCGTTCATTAGTATACTGGAAAACTGCTCTAATGTTTGGTTCCTATGCATACAATACTATACTACATGCAATATGAGCAGACTTGAACATCTTTAAAAATGTATGTGTTTGCTTCTTAAGCACAACAATGACTTATACGACTTTACTAAGCATGTGACTAAAAAATCTTAAACAGCATCATGAAAAGTATCATTTAATATTCTTGATTAAGTTGGGGTTTAGAAACTGCAATACTCTAAATGTGGTCTCTTCAGCTGTTCACTCTTGAGGTTAAAGAGAAGCTTTGTTCAGTAAATTAGTCTGTGTTTTATATTTGTATTGTAACGGAATATAAGCTTATTCCGCTCCACTAAATTAAGTTCAATTACGAATGATTTTCGATATTTGGGATATGAATCGCCAGTGACATCTATTCGCGAATGGGTATATTTCGTGCAACTAATTAAGAAGCACAGGTACGCTGGTTTATACCTACAATTTGTGGATTCACTGTAGATTACTATATTGAGTAGTGACATCTGTTCTGGAACGAGTTTACCTCATGTAGTTAGTAATTGGAGAGCGTAGTACGCTATTTAATACCTACAATTTATGAACTTAATTTACTATAGATTACTATATTAAGTATATATTGTGTATTTATTTGGTTTGACGCCGCATGACCTACAGTAGTAGTCACATGATATAAAGTATCCAATTAAACATCGATAAGCATAATAGGTTGAATGTCTTGAATTTTGAAAGCAATGTCGTTTTATCTTTGTGGCGACGCTTGACTCGGTAAGTGCTGATATTTAATCTTGAAATATTTTATTTATCTTGCAATATGTTTCACTAATTTTTTTATTTTTTAAATACATAATTAATGATTGTTTCTGATTCGCTTAATCGTATTTGGCTAAAGCAAGAATTTAGCATTTTTATATTACATTTTCAATTAACTTACATCTTCAATAATCTTAATTTTTGTAGTGACCGTTCGGTAAAAATATCGATTTATTGGTGAATAATTTCGTCTCTCATTAGTCAAATTCATGTAAATTGATAGAGGTTTAGTCCAAATTTATAGAGAACGTAATTATTTCATCGTTTAGCGGTCATGAACATTATTTTACGTATTTCCATTTAAATTGAACAGTATTATTTGGGGATTCTCGGAGTGGAATCTATATATTCCTGCAAAGGTAGTAAATTGAATTTTTAGTAGAATTTCTCTGAATTTTCCCTCATAGTATTGTTAGTTTTAATATATTTTCTTTTCAGGCTTATCTCATTACAATTTCAGTTTATTTGTAACATCAAACATATAATTATTAGCACTTGCCCTGTCGCGTCTCAACATTGATGTATCGACATTAATTTGCATTTATGAGAGGTTAAGCTTACATGTGTAAATTTATCTGTTTTTTTCCTTATCTTTTATCTAAATTTATATCTCAATGCGAGACAGTGATAGCCTTATCTTTATCTTTAATTGATTGAGGTGCAATTGCACTCAATTATCGGTTATATGCCAAGAGCCATATATAAAGAAGTGATAGAAATTACTTATTTGGAGTTATAAGCCTCGTTTATAGAAAGGTTGTACCTCTATTTTTTCAATTTATCATTAAATTCAAGTTATATTTTATTTAGATTTGCCGAGAGCCACTATTTGGAACGTAGTTCCATAATTTTCTTTTGAATTTTAAATTTCAGTCATAATTTCTTTTGAATCTCATGTCTGAAAGTAAAGAAAAAGAATACTTGAATAACAGTAGTTATTTATAATTTTTGCTCAACTTAAAATTGTAATTAAAGTTTTTAATTATACCTGCGTTAACCAGTAAATTTTCAAATTGTTGATTATTTCCTCCTGTGTAATAGTCTAACTGAGGTCCACAGGATATTTCCCTGAATATTTTTTTAATTAGCGATATACATTGGTCTAAAACTAGGTTATTATTCTTTTGCATGTATCCAACGTTGGCTAAAAAAAACATCGTGCTTGGCAAGTAGCAGGTGTTCGTCCACGTCGCTGTAGTATACTTGTAGAGGGAGCTGACACTGGGTCAACCTTTAAGTCCTGGATTAATCCATTAACATAACTTAGGTACAGGCAGAAGCGGTTCCAGTGGAGGTCCCAACACGATCGCATGGGTACAGAATAACTGAACGAAGTTAGTATCAGTCAGTCAGAAGATGATGATGAAAGAGAGTGTGATGTTGAAGGCCAGTGGAACGCTTTTATGCATACGCTGATACCTATATTTAATAGCTGTTTTCCACTTAAAAATATTAAAGTAAATAATAAGCATCGCCTAAATATGTATCGTAACACTCCTAGAGTGGCTGAATGTAAGAGAGAGCTGGACATTTTTTTAGTATTGATCAGGGCTAATGAGGGTTATAGGAATGAGTATAATAATAAAAAAATTGAGTATAATGAATTGCTGCAAGCGGCTCGTGAAGATTACTATGCTCAAAGGGTTGTTGAGAGTGACAACAAGGTAAAGTGTGTATGGAAAATCGTAAATGATATTAAGGGGGTTAGTAAGAGTAACATGAATGTGGGTATTCCGGGGAATCCACGTCTAGTTAGTGAAAAATTAAACAATTTTATGGTCGAGGCTGCTCCTTTGCTTGTCAGCAACTAAAATTTAGTGAATTACGTCAATAGGGTCCATTATAACAATGTTTCTATGTTCTTGACACCAGTTACCCCACTGGAGGTTGGACATATAATGACTGAACTTAAAAGTAAAAACAGTGCAGGTTTTGATGAAATCTCCACGAAGTTAATGAAGTTCTGTACGGAAGAGTTGATAAGGCCCTTAAGCTATATAATTAATAATTCTTTCACATTTGGTATATTTCCAAATAGTCTCAAACTTGCCATTGTTAGGCCACTTTTTAAAAACGGTGATCCTGCACTTCCTGAAAATTATCGACCAGTCAGTATTTTGACATCGTTTTCAAAGATTTTTTGAAAGAGCTATGTATGCTCGACTAATAGATTTTTTTGAGAGGTTTAATCTGATTAAATCTGGACAACATGTTTTTTTTTGCGGGGAAAGTCAATATCCACAGCACTTTTTGATTTTGATTTTGACTGTCTTGAGAACAAGCAGGTAGCTTTTGGCTCTTTCTTAGATTTATCCAAGGCTTTTGACAGTATCGACCATGAGATTATTCTGGATAAGCTTTATAACTATGGAGTTAGGGGTGCCCCACAAAGGTGGATTCAGTCTTATCTGTCAAACCGCACACAGAAAGTGGTGGTGTATAGGGATGGACAGCGCTGCTTTTCTTCCGATAGACCTCTCGCCATGGGTGTGCCCCAGGGCAGTGTCATCGGGTCTCTTCTTTTTTTAAGTTACATTAATGATCTCATTAATGAGGTTTCTACAGACAGCGTTTCTATCATTAACTATGCCGATGACACAAATATGCTTGCTGTGGCACCATCTGTGGAGGGTGTGCTGGGGGTGGAAGGCGGTGTCTTTCTGATGCTCAAAACTGGTTTAACGAAAACAGGCTCATTTTGAATGCTAATAAATCAAATTTTGTTTTTTTTTAGAACTAAACAATCATCATTAATTTTCCTTGAACAAGCAGTCATTCTTTCTCAGAACATAAACATAACATCAGACACAAAGTTTCTTGGAGTATATTTGAATTGCTTTTTAGATTGGGGTAGGGAGGTTGACTATGTCGCTAGTAAGCTTAATAGCTGCTGTTACCTGATGCGAGTCTTGAAAACTTATCTTGACGTCAGAACCCTTCTTGTGGTTTACTATGCAAACTTTGGCTTAATTATGAGATATGGTAACATTTTTTGGGGGGGTTCGTCACATGCACACAAAGTATTTGTTATTCAGAAAAGGGCCATAAGAATTATATTTGGTATGGGACATCTTGAAACGTGCCGGGGGGTTTTTAGGCGTCATGGTATACTTACCCTCGCCGGAATGCATGTTTATGAATGTGTTGTGTTTTTACATTTAAACAAACACCTTTTTACTAAACATTTGCCAATGCATGAACACAATACTAGATCTTTTAAGTACAACATTCCATTCCACAGACTGACTTTATCTGAGCGATGTCCTGCACATGAATGTATAAAATATTATAACCGAATCCCTGCTGATATCAGACTTGAGCGGAGGGTGAGTGTGTTTAAGAGGAGGGTATCAGAGTTCATAGCAGAAGTTAAGCCTTATACCGTATGTCACATCGGGCTTGATCGGTGTTGACGTTTCTCTTTATGAATTTTAATATGTCTCAGTAATTTTATTATGTACAGTGTAATGGCTGTTATTTTAACTGTGAGATGTAACAATTTGTTGTAAGTGTTATAGTTTTTCCTTTTTTAAATTTAGTTAGGACATGTCTTAATATGTTTTACATTTTTATAATTTTTTTTGACACTATTTGTTAAATACATAAAGCCTTCCTTGATGTATTTTCTTAAATAAAGATATCTGACTCTGACTCTGATTAATCGATTGTAAAGACCAACGATCTGTTATTATTATTTTTTTTTTAATCTTTTAACTTTCATTCTCATTGCTAGTCAATTTATTCAAAAACTATATTTCAAACAATTTCATAAGTTATATTTACATCTGATTACATAGATTTCAATTTTTCAAATTTCATCACTCATATTTGTAAATTAATTATAAAATTAATATATTGTCATTTTAAAATTCCTTTGCTTTATTTATCGCAAGATTGAGATCTGTGAGACACGAATTAAAAGGGAAAATTTCTAACATTCTTATCTTTATAGTTATTGCTATCTAAAAATTTATATTCAGTTCGCATCGTCTCTAGGAACTCTGGCGCCCAAAAATATAAAAATTGTTAATAAGAGAACATCGAACAACGCCCGAAGAAAATTAAAACAAGTCACATGCATAAAAAAATAATTAAATAAATTAACTATCATGACAACTTGGCGACTGAGCTAGATTTGTTCACAAAGTGACGCCCAGCTGTTCAATTAGTTACAAAGTGGCGCCTTACTTTCGGGGCACTATTTCGTTACAGTATATATCTATGTAGATAGATACTTAAATTAACAGATAAAAAATATGATAAAATTTTATTTTTATTACCTATTCTTCCGTCAGCTGCCATAACATCAAAGCTGCATCAGTACCTCCGACTGTAACGATATTCCTATCGTTGAACAAAAACCTTGCACAAGCTACAGTTCCGCTATATACTTTTTCTTCGTTATATTCAGATTTTGGACTTAGACAAGGAT
The DNA here is from genome assembly GCA_016904865.1 of Pissodes strobi. NCBI lineage: Eukaryota > Metazoa > Arthropoda > Insecta > Coleoptera > Curculionidae > Pissodes > Pissodes strobi. The sequence continues at coordinate 66,319 of MU186615.1, read as the reverse complement.
ATCTATAAAAAATAATTTTATAACATTATGTGTGACATAAATCTACTAATTAACCAATGGTATACCTAGATATTATTAAATATTTTACCTAAAAAGTCTTAGATAACCATCTGTGTCTCCGGCGATTAGTAAATCATGAGCAGCTGACCTGCAAACCGTACTAATCAGCGAGGTCATTGGGTAGAAACGGTTATTCCATACACCTAAAAAAAATAATTTCTTTACTTAAGACTTTTATGAAATAATTTCTCATCTTCATGTTACTTTTTTTTTATTACGTATTTGGATGAAGATCATATCTCTTATGTAGTTCCCTTTCCCTTATTTAGAAAGTTGCTACCTCCCATGGGTTATGGCAGCTCGGTTAATCCAAAAACATTCAACCTAAAGAGACCCGACAACTCATTCATAAAAATCCGAAATCTTGCATCAAATATCAACAAAACGATTGTCCCGCCTCCTTATATCTTTATGTATCGCGTACAAACTTTTACCCCGAACGAATCCTCGCCGTGAGCAAACTTCGTTTAATTTGAAATGATGGTATTTATTCGAGTGCATTATTTAAAATATATTTATGTTTTATTTATAGTGTGTGGGTTAGATTGAGTTAGTTTGGGTTAGATATGGGTTCTGAAGGTTAGTTAACACAAAATAGTTATTTTGCTAATGAATGCGGAAAGTGATACTTTTCCGAATGCGACTGCAAGTTGATCAAACGACAGACACATAGCGGAGTTCAGGCATGTAGTCGAGTGCGGAAAAGTCACTTTCCACATGAGCTGGAACGAAATTTTAAAATGAACGTGTGTAAAATACTTATCTGCTTTTCTGCAAGCAAATAAGTGCTGGTAGCAAAAAGCAATGATTTTTAACCTAAAAAGGTATTTGGGAAAAAGTATAAAAGTAGTTGTTTGAAAAAATCGAGAGATTTTTATAATGCAGGGTTAATATAATTCAGGGTTAATGTTCGTAGAAAAAGTATTTTCAACATACATTTAACGGCTATTAAGAGCCGAGCATGAGAATATGACATGAGCCGTAGGCGAATGTCATAATGAATGGTCATTGCATATTATACTATTCAGCAGCTATTATTGAAATAAAATTTCCAAAAACTTATTTCCTGAATAATTTCAAATTTGAACACGGAATTTATGAGATACCAAAAATACGCAATTTTATCCCGATTTAAAAGTTTTTGTGACACATGGGGTTTTCCTGCTCTTAAGGGTTAAACGAAAAATTAAATCATCCCACTGCTAGCCTAAAAATAAATGACTACATATATTCAAAAAGTATCTTAATAACTATTTTCTTCTATTAAATTCCTATTAAAAATATATTTTCATTTCATTATAAATGCTACTACACTGAAAAAAAATCTCCTAAATAAAGTGGTATATCTAGAAATAAATAAACGTAAATAAAAATTTAAAAACAAGCTTTTATTTAAATGATAAATGAAGAGTGAAGGCTGTGTGCATGTACGAAATGTACTAAATGAAACACTTTTGTATTTCATGCATAAAATTTAATCCAAAAGGACATCTAAATTAGCGTAACAGAGCGCTTTCGGCCGGAGCCATCATCATCAAACAACCATTGCCTTAATACTCAAGTCAATCTTAACAGATCTTATATACCGTTACACAGGCGACTTCTTGATTGAAGACCACTGTCTACACACTTTTAACTGTTTTACTTAATTAAGTACTTTCTTTCTCTCAAAAAATAATAAAAAATAACCTTTTTAGCACTTATAGAATAAGAGAATTTAATTTATTTTTTACCCAGTTGAGGTAGCTCAGGCCAGTCTCTTCTCCTTATTAGTTAAGCTCTTTCTTTTCTTTCTCTTTCAATTTCTCGAGTGGAGTTAGCCCAGGCTAGCTCTTCTCTTAATTAGTTAAGCTTTTTCTGATTCTTCCTCTTTCAATTCTTCGAGTAGATTTAGCCTAGGCTAATTTTTCTCTTAATTAGTTAAGCTTTTCTGGTTCTACCTCTTTCATGGAGTAGAGCTGGCCCAGGCTAATCTCTTCTCTTAATTAGTTAAGCTCTTTCTGGTCTTACCTCTTTCAATTCTCCGAGTCGAGCTAGCCCAGGTTAATTTCTTCTCTTAATTAGTTAAGCTTTCCTTTTTCAATTCTTCGAGTTGGGTTAACTAAGGTTAATATCCTCTCTCTAGTATTACACTAGCAACCCACTTAATTAAGTATTTTTTCACTCAAACCTTTTTACACCCACTTGGTCAACCAATTTAAATCAAAAAACCTTTCAACTAAGTCTTGTCTGTCTCAGACCTTTCAACATTGATCAAATCAATTTGTTGGGTCTAGTCTGGCACAGTGGCATTTCTTCTATAATTTAAGTAAAATTTGTAAAATTAGATATTTAACACTTTTTTCCTCTCTCATACATTACTTGGTTTTCAAATTTAAAACTACCGCCATTTCTCGACGTATTTCTTTCTTCAAAGAAATACGTCGAGTCATCGTCTGTGGTCATCGGTTTACTTGTCAAACTTGTCAACTGAGACATGTTTGTCGTTCCATTAAAACGTGGTCCCCTCGTCGGTCTGTTCTTTGTTAATTGTTTAATTATGTGAACCTTTCAAAAAATGTAAAGTGTTATTTAAATTTTGATGTGACCGTTGTCGTTTTGATGTAGTTTTGTGCCTCTTTGTGCCTCTTTGTGGATATGTTCCAACTGACAAGTGGGTGAAAAAACTTCCACCATTTTCTTTTCATTTTGCTTAAAAATCACACAAAAAAAACATAATTTTTAATTTACAGTTATAATTAACATTTTTTTTATGGCAGTGGCACACACACTAAAGGGAGATCCTATGGCGCTCGACGAGCGGTGTGTGTGCGAAGATGTTGATTGACACGGTTCTTGAATATTTGTAGGTTGTAATTAGTGGGAAACAGATGTCCTGGAAGTGAGTTCCACAGTGATGCAGTGCGCCAGACAAAGGAGTTCTGGTAAAGCGATGTTCTAGGTGTTTCTAGTTGTACGACGAACTGGTGCGCTCCTGCCGTCTGTCGGGACTGTCTGGCAGGAGTTGCCAGGGGCGGGATTATGCGGGCCAAATCCTGGGAACATCTGCCGTGAAAGTATCTGTAAAACAGAGACATCTCGGCCACATGTCTGCGATGTTCCAGACTATCCAGATTCCGGGTCAACTCCGGATCGCCGACGAGACGCACAGCCCTCTTCTGAATGGAATCCAGCAGCTTTAGGGTATGCTTTGGTGCGGCACCCCAGATATGTGAGCAATATTCTAAGCACGGTCTTATTTGCGCTTTGTACAGCAAGAGCAACTGCTGCGGTGTATAGAGTTTTTTGTTGCGAAATAGCGCACCAAGCTTCTGGGAGGCTGATTTTGCGATGTTAGCAACATGGTCATGCCATGACATATTGCTGTTGACCGAGACACCCAGCAGCCCGATTGACGAGGATGAAGGAATGGTCGATCCTGCCATAATGATGTCAGGGCCCGCTGTATTGGCCCTCTTAGTAAACGCTGCTGCTTGGGTCTTTGCTGCATTGAACTGGACCAAATTTCGGTCGCCTCAAGTTTGAACTTTCTCCAGGTCTTGATGAATTGCTGTAATCTGCTCCTGTCAGCGGTGATGAGTCTCAGTCGATGGTAAGGGTTTTTCTGATCTAAAGTGGGAGACAAGGGTACTGTCATCTGCAAAACTGTAAACAGGATTATTCGTTTCGATCAGCAGGTCATTAATATAGATGAGGAACAGAGTTGGTGAAAGTATTGCGCCCTGAGGCACGCCAGCGTTGATTGTGAATGTGTCCGAGATGTGTCCATCGACTGCAACGTGCAGGGATCGGTTCCAGCCAGCTGCAGAGAGAGGCGGTCAGTCCCAAGGACGGCAGTTTGTTGAGCAGTCCGTCATGCCAAACTCTGTCGAATGCCTTTGAAATATCCAACGCAATCGCTCGAGACTCTCCGTAGTTTTCAATTGCCCTACTTCATATATGAGTGACATAGGCCAATATATCTCCTGTCGATCTCTCTTTGCGAAAGCCGTATTGATTATCGCTGATTATTCTGTTCCTCTCGAGGTACTTGAGTAGTTGCTGGTTGACTACACGTTCCATGACTTTGGAGATTATTGGAAGCAAGGCAATTGGGCGATAGTTTGAGGGCGTGGTTTTCTTGCCTTTTTTTGGAACAGGTTGCACTCAAGCGACTTTCCAAGAGGATGGGTAAATCCCTTTTCTGTAAGAAAGAGAAAAAAGCCTGGAAAAAACGGGTGTTAGTTCGTTGGCGCAGTTCTTTAGCACGATGGCAGGTATTCCGTCCGGTCCTGATGCCTTTTGCGTATCTAGTTCTTTAAGGATTTTGCGAATATCACGGTGAGAAAACTTGACTTCTGCCATGGTAGTGTTGATGTTCGGTATAGTGGGGAGAGTCTTGGCTTGGGGCACGTCTAAGGTAGAGTGCGATGAAAACATTTTGGCGAGCATGTTTGCTTTTTCCTTGGCTGTAGTCGCCGTGATGCCACGTTCGTCCGTCAAAGGTGGGAGAGATGTTTTTGTAAAGTTGTTACCTACTGCCTTTGCTACAGACCAGAAATTCCTGGAACCACTGGGGCATTGCAAAAGTTTATTCCTAAGCCTTTGACTGTGTTTGTCCTTAGTTTCGTCGATCACACGCTTGCACTCGTTTCTCGCTTCGATAAAATAATTGCGATTTTCAGCGGTCTGATTTTGCTGCCAGTACTTATAGGCTTGCTGTTTCCTTCCTACAGCTCTTTCGCATCTTTTGTCGAACCAGGGCTTTCCTTTTGATGGTAACTTGATGGAATTTGGGATGTATTCTTCCATTCCTGAGGAGATTACTTGCATGATCTCTTCGCAGCAGTCTGACGTTGTCAGTGGCAAAGCAGACGTCGAGCCAAGGAAAATCTAGGTAGAACTCCCTCAGATCGTCCCAGTTTGCAGAATTGTAATGCCAGATTTTGCGAGGCAATGGTGGATCCTTCTGTATGAGTGGCAATTCACAAACCGTTGTAATAAGTTTGTGGTCGGAGGTACCTAATGGCGGACCAACTGTAACCTTGTACTGGTCAGGATTGATGGTCAGAAAAAGATCCAGGAGGGCGGCGAATTCGCCCCTCTCTGAGATTCGAGTTGGTTCGTCTACAAGCTGAGTAAGCCCGCAGCTGATGACAAATGCTTCAGCTTCTCTACCTTCGTTGTCGGTCTTGTTGTGATGTTTGAGCCAGTTGATGTTGTGGGCATTGAAGTCTCTCAGAACGATTATTTCTGAACTGGCGGTGAACTTGAGCCACATGACGTCAAGGTTGTTCGGTTCGAGTGTTTCCTCGCGGTGACATGAAAGGTCGCTTCGGACAAAAAGGCATATTCCGAACTTATATCTAAATCGGGTATGTAAGTCGTAACCAGGATAGAGGTAGTTCACTGTTGTTGTTGTAGAACATACATCTGTTTCTGTAAGGGCTAATATGTGTGGTCTATTTGCTTGTAGATATTGGTGTACCGAATTTATGTTTGCATTTAGGCCTCTTATGTTGCAGAAATCTATTCTAAATTGGTTCGGTATCGTTGCTGTCTGTGAAATGCGGAATGAAGGGCTCCCAGGGCCACCCAGCGCCCGGAGATCCGAATGGCCGGGGAGTTTACTTCCGGAATATTTTGATCCTGGAAGCACCATCATGTCCATATATTCCTACTGTGGAACCCGGGACCACCAGCGCGGAAGCGGAACGTGATTTGGGAAAACCACTTAGCGCTTCCCAATTCTGGTGGGGTGGTTTTTCACGGGACGATGCGAGTAGGCTTATGCATCTACCACCTAGGGCCGCTTCCACTCGAAGCGTCGGCCTCAGACTCATTCCTTTGGCGGTCCCTGGTCTGACAGGGGTAAAAATGGGGTTTGTTGGATCACTCCCCAGTGATATTTTATATCTTATCGAAATGATTAGAGACCTACACCAAAAATCCCTTATGGTTGGATTAAAGATGAACCTATCCAAAACCCAACTAATGTACCCAGGAGAAACCGTGAAAGTAGAAATAGATGGAAATGAAATAAATCGAGTGGAAGAATACATATACCTTGGACAGAAAATAACACTAGGAAGAAATAACCAAAAAGAAGAGATAAAAAGGAGAATTCGATTAGGCTGGGTTGCCTTTAGAAAACTGTCTTATATTCTTCGAAACAAAAACACCTAAAATCACATGTTTCTTACCAGTGCATTCTACCAGTCCTAACGTATGGAGCGGAAACATGGACAAACACGAAATACAACTGAGACACTCTACAAATCACTCAGAGGGCGATGCAACGAGCGATGATCGGTATAAGCAGAAGAGACCGATATCGCAATGCACGGATAAGAGCTATTACCAAAGTAACAGACATCGCAAATAGAGCAGCCTCTCTTAAATGGAGCTATGCAGGACATGCCGCAAGGAGTGATAGAAACCGATGGAACCGGAGGATTATTGAATGAAGACCGTATGAGCACAAACGAGGTAGAGAAAGACCACCAAATAGATGGTATGATGACCAAAAACGAGCAGCGGGGTTAGCATGGATCAGAACAGCGCAAGATCGAGAACGATGGAAAGACATAGGAAATGCCTACATCCAGGAATGGACTTAAAGGGCTTAAGAAGAAGAAGAAGAAGATATCATAATAACTTCAGAATTCAAAAATTCAAATTTAAAATTCAAATTTCAATTTTATTTTTGCCACAGTTTACTCCATTTGCAATTTTTCTTTGTTCAACCCAAAACTCTACAGCATTTACTGTTTTCCACTAATGGGTGGTTCTTTTGCTCACTTTGCAGGTAACACTGTTGATGGCTCCGGCCGAAAGCGCTCTGTTACGCTAATTTAGATGTCCTTTTGGATTAAATTTTATGCATGGAATACAAAAGTGTTTCATTTAGTAAGTTTATTTAAATGCACTAAAAGGAAACAAAATAAAATTTGATGTAAGTCAAACCCATTATTTCGTTACATTAAACATTTTTATATGATATAAAAGCTTGGCGCAAGATTTTCGTGTTTAAATTTCTCGCGACAAGCTTCTATATCATATAAAAATGTTTAATGAACAAAATAATGGGTCGGATTAACTCCAAATTTTATTTTCTTCTTTTTAGTGCATTTAAATAAAAGCTTGTTTTATTTTTTTACGTTTATTTATTTTTCACTTTTTAGTATTATGGGATAGCAAAATCACAAATTTAGTAAATATTATATTTTTATTTATAAAACTTAGATTCGTAGTCTATAATAAAAGCAATTTTAAATCCGCCATTTTGAATTTTCAAAATCTGATAAAAATGTATATTCCTTGTCCCTATAAACACCCATATACCAATTTTAAACGAAATCGGACATACTTTAAGTAGTTCCCTCACCACTAACCTTTAAAGGGAGGGGGGAGGGTAGTGTAAGCAACACACAACATTTGAACTACAAACGCAAACCAAATTTGACGCCAATTGAATATGTAGAAGTCAGCTAAAATTGACTTGCAACATTTAACCCAAAATCGGCCATGTTGAATCCGCCATTTTGAATTTTCAAAATCTGATAAAAAAATCATATTCCTTGTCCCCAAAAACCCCCATATACCAATTTTAAACGAAATCGGACATACTTTAAGTAGTGCTCCCCTCCCCTACCCTTGAAAGGGGGGAGGTGTAAACTTAACAACATTATAGTATTGTATTGTCATCGGAACTATAAACGAGTATCAAATTTCAAGTCAAGCGGACATTTAGAAGTAGTTATAATTCAGCTTGCAAGATTTGATTACAAACAGACCCACAGGTGAAAGTAAATAAAAGCTTGTAAAAAAGATTAAATCTAGAGTATTTTTTAGTAATGTTGGAACATGACTTTATTTAGCGCAGATCAATCAAATTGTCTGTAATAGGTTTATTTAGATATGCTAAACCGGTAAATTGTTAAGGTATTTCTATAAAGCTATTGTATTAATAAACAATCAGACCTACTTAAAAATATATGTTTTATTTATTTTAAACATCGGAAGTACCCGGATTAGGTATATAATATAATTAAAGTAGATATAACATATTTACAACAGTGCCTTCACTGGTTTTGAAACCAACTTAGTATATATTATACTTCGAATGGCGAAGAGCCGTCGCGTCGGTCGTCGACCTTCAATGCTCTCAATCTATTGGTGCACTTACTTTACTACGCGCATACTATAAATATTTTGGGGGTGAAACGAGGCGGAATCAAGGGAAGCGGCATTGCCAGATTGGCATGTAAGAACTTCAGAACCGGTTTTTGATGGATCAAAAACGGGGAAAATAGCTATTTAGTGTTATAATTTATTATGAAAAAAGTATGTTTATATGATCGAAAAAAAAACAAATCAATAGGTCTGATGTCTAATTTTTTTTACTAGTTTATTGGCTATTTCCTGGGTCATTTCCTACAGTAACTCGTAAACTTTAAATTTGGCAACGCTACGTCTATCGACCTTAGAATGTGACTCAATGTTGGAGGAAAACAAAGAATCCGTAGCTGTCCCGTATCTTTAGGTTAAATGTCTTTGGGTTGTCTATTTTGCCAAATTAGTCAATATGATTAACTAGACTTGGCCTATATTACTTTGTTGTCTTTTAAACGATGTTCCAGCAATCAGGATGCGTTAAACTTCCCCGTACAATCATTATAGCACCAGTGGCAATTTTTTGTTGTTGCCGGCATGCACGCCGGTTGACAATTAGAGATAAATTATTACGTTAAGCGCTATTTATTATGGAACTTACCTGCTACCATGAAACCTACTGTTGAATTATGGGTATACCATTTAATATCTTTCATCGCTAGAGGACTTTTTTCCGGGGAAAGTGTTTTGACATCCCCTGAAAATTAAAAAAAAATGGTTATTTACAAAATTGCTGATTTTAATTATAAACTATTATTTAAATTGCAAAAATTAAAATTCTTTGACTTTGTCGCCATAATGTGGCATTCTCTTTAGTGTCTTTAGACACATAAAAACACTTACAAAAAACAGGTATTTTCTATAATGATCATCTGCCATTTTTACCTGTGCATAATAGAATTTGCCATATAAAACTGAAGATTATGTTTTTTTTAAGTAATGCAGCGGTGCAACGACCAAGTATAGCTATTGATACTGAACATATTAGCTGTAGTCAACCACCAGTGTGTCTGATAGTGCTTAAAGTGAATTAAAAAATACGGGTTCATGTCTAATATAAAATCTCTGTATTAAAAAAATATGATGAGCTTGTCATTGGAAAGCTAACTTCAAATGAAGAGAAAACATATCTATGGAAGAAACATTTCTTCAAGAAATTTGTAAGCGCTGGCATATTGCTTATGCCTTTAAAATGTAGAACATTATTGTTCAAAAACCATTTTGAACACTTTCAAATCTAACGATTTAGTTTTGTACAATTTTACATTCCACGCCACTGCTGGCATTTCAAAGAGAAATTAAAATCCAGGGCGGTATTACTAGCGCCATCTGTTGTAACCACCTTTACTCATCTGAAGCCGGCCGCGTATCCTAAACTCATCTGACCAATCACAGCGCATCCTCCAGGATAGCCACTTCACCCAACCTAAAATTCCCTAAAATTCAGATCTTTAATAATCGAATTTCATGAAAACTAGTCAGCTGATTTCAACCGGATTTGTATTAAAATTCATAATATTAATTTAGACAACCGGCCATGTTAAGTTTTTACATAATATCTCTATATTTACTTTATTACCCTTTCCATGCCCGAAGCGATGCATCTTCTCCCACCAGAAGGGGCGGTAACAACTTCTTCAAGTTGATCTAGTTCCCACGTTCTAGAATAAAAGTAGTCTCTTGAACCTCGATCATGTAAGTCGCAAAAAGCGCACCCGCGTTTCCAGCCGGCATGGCGCTGAGTCGCCATGCCGGGAAGTTTTCACGTTTTGAGACCTCATAATCTCTCAAGTTCTTTACTCATGTGTCATAGTGTTATCCAACCATAATCATATCAAGCCTACAAAAAGGTATTTATCGGCATCCTGACTGCCATTATTCTCACGAGTCTCACGCCATGCAATGGCGTCTCAATTGGTCTCATCCATGATGGAAGTTCTACAATAGAGCCCTGTCTCGAACCACACTCAATCGAGCATATTCTCGGAATCTCAAGTAAGTAAACGCATATGTTTACATTCACATTCTCTCAAAGGCTGTACCATGCGCTGTACAGTCCCAATTTAAAACTACCGCCATTTCTCGACGTATTTCTTTCTGCGTCTGCGGTCATCGGTTTACTTGTCAAACTTGTCAACTGAGACATGTTTGTCGCTCCATTAAAACGTGGTCCCCACGTCGGTCTGTTCTTTGTTAATTGTTTAATTATGTGAACCTTTCAAAAAATGTAAAGCGTTATTTAAATTTTGATGTGACCGTTGTCGTTTTGATGTAGTTTTGTGCCTCTTTGTGGATATGTTATTTTGTTTCAACTGACAAGTGAATGAAAAAACTTCCATCATTTTCTTTTCATTTTGCTTAAAAATCACACAAAAAAACTCATCGTTTTTAATTTACAGTTTTAATTAACATCTTTTATATCTTAATAAATTCAGAATTCAAAAATTCAAATTTAAAATTCAAATTTCAATTTTATTTTTGCCACAGTTTACTCCATTTGCAATTTTTCTTTGTTCAACCCAAAATTCTACAGCATTTCCTGTTTTCCACTAATGGGTGGTTCTTTTACTCACTTTGCAGGTAACACTGATGATGGCTCCGGCCGAAAGCGCTCTGTTACGCTAATTTAGATGTCCCATGGGATTTTCAACATTCTCTATCACGAGTATACCATTGGGTTGCTATACTCTTGCCTTATTCTAATATAAGGATTACTCTGCACTAGTCTGCATACATACTCTTGCCTTATTTTCATATAAGGATTAAACGGCACTAATCTGCCAATGTACTCAAGTTTCACAAAGGCTACATCGCATAAGCGGATTTCAGCTTACTTATGCTACCAGCATAGCATATTTAGTAATCATTTATGCGTGTACCAAGAAGCCGCATTCACAAAGCATTCATGTCATGCCATATGCAATAATTGCATACCATATCAACCTACTATATTTCAGTCATTTCTGTTTGCAAGAAATTGAACTACATTGTACATAGAAGCTAGCAATAGACCTAGCAAGTGTTTTTTAAAGTGACTTTCCCCCAGTGTTGGAAGATAAACTACTGAACATTGAACGTTTCTCGTCAATGGTGAACATAGTGTACATATTAACTTATAGGTGGACATTAAGGTAATAGTTATCCTGTTATTATTGCTAGTATATTATTGTATTTAATATCAAAGCTAAATCAGCTAACAGAGTTGATTTGATATGTAGCTGTTCCGCAGGAACTCTAAACAGACATTTAACTGTACATAGCTTCAAGGTTATGTGTATAACCATATATTAGTATAGTATTACAACTGTTTATACTGTTTGCCAAATGAAAGAACCTGTATGAAAAGAATGCGGGCAAAAAATGTTCTCGCATATTTAGATGTTGCCACATTTTTTCCCAATAATCCTAATTTATTTTCTGTCTAGTTTCCTATAGTGAATTTACATATTTAAAATTCCTACTTGAATACTTAATTTTGTTATTTTCCTTAATACTACTGTCTTCTATTATTTACCTACTATGTTATTTACACAGGGAAATACGGAATACGGAATAAGTATACTATAATATTTATAATATTTATATTTTATTCGCCTTCAAGCTATTTAAAATACGCGACAATAGGCAACAGTGCGACGTTTACTTGATTTTTAGCATGGAGACAGTTTCGTGATTGGTCGCAGGATATATTAAATACATTTTGACCCTAGTCCAACACCTAATTTTTTTTACATATTTCAAAATTTCGGTAGCGACTTGCTTTAGCCATTGGCGTGGAAATTGCCGATGCCGAACTGTGTGGTTATTTATATTATTTGGTTTGTAGGGTCTGGTGATATATAGGTTTTGTCGATTTTGCAAATTCTCTTTTTTCACTAGAAAGGGGGTGTTCTATATAGTAGTTTAAGCCAAAAAAGTCGGAAGATCCGCTACATTTAAACCGAAAAAATGCCCTCAAAGTTCGAGTTTTGACACAAATTTTCAGCACCACTTCACAAAAGCACTAGAAATATAGACAAAACACATCTGAAAATCAATTGTCGGGTGAAAATATTAACTAGGATACATTTGCGTCGAACGAGAGACCTCCGTTTTGTTCTGGTCCTAATTTAAACAAAATTAAATTTTACTTGTAAATATCCATCCTCCTTTTTACTGTCAACTGTCACAATATCCAAAACAAAGATTTTTAAGAAGGCACACTGTTGCCAGACGTTTACTGCAGTTTCGTTAGCAAAATTCATTAGAAAAATGGTGCGCTATAAGCGCAGCTTATTCACTACCAGCTAGTCATCTTGCGGCGGCATCCTTTGATTTGGGAAAGTCAATAACCAAGTTTTGCAAATTTTAGAAGAGGGTCATGGCTCAATATTGTTTCAAACGCCTGGGCATCTGAATAATACTTTTGACAGTTCGTTTAATTTAAAATATGCCTTTTATCGTCTAAAATTCGTTTAAAAACGATTTTAAAACGCAAAATTGTAAAAAATCGGAAATTTCCGGACCTCTCAGGGCGATAGCCGAGGCTTCGGACGAATTTGTCATGTATTTTGAAGCGAAAATTCATTTTAAATTCAACTGTGGAACTGAACCGCTCAGGTAGGCGCAGTGACCGACACTCCATCTTTCCGATTTCGATAGAGTTGACTAGCTGGTAGTGAATAAGCTGTGCTATAAGTGTCTCTACTCTTTTTTTATTTAGGTGAATGATTTTTTTATGGCAGTAGCACTTCCTATATTGCTCGACGAGCGGTGTGTGTGCGAAGATGTTGGTTGACATGGTTCTTGAATAGTTAGTTAGGGGAACAGATGTCCTGGGAGCATATTCGCATGTGACAGGCAAGATGTCCATTCGGCAATGCCGATCGTTTCTTCATATGTGACGTGCACGATAGCATTGAGTCGGATGTCGTGACTGTTAGAATCAACAAATAAGTCTTCAATTATTTTAACACTTCATGCATGGCCCTCCGCTCGCTTCGCTCGCTACGGAGGCCCAACAAACAGAAACTAACCAAGTGCTAACCAAAACTAACCCAAAATAAAAAAAAAATAATAAAATAAAAATTTTGGGTTAGTTCTGGTTACCACCTGGTTAGTTTCTATTTGTTGAGCCCCCGTAGAAAGCGAAGCGAGCGGAGGGCCATGCATGAAGTGTTTAAATAATTGAAGACTTATTTGTTGATTTTATGTAACAGTCACGACATCCGACTAAATGCTGTCGTGCACGTCACATATGAAAAAACGTTGGACATGGACATCTTGCTTGTTACATCCGAATATGCGTCTTGGGAGTGAGTTCCACAGTGATGCAGTGCGCCAGACAGTTCTTGTAAAGCGATGTCCTAGGTGTTTCCAGTTGTACGACGAACCGGTGCGCTCTTGCTGTCTATCGTGACTGTCTGACAGGCGTTGTCAGGGGCGGGATAAGGCGGGCCAAATCCTGGGAACATCTGTCGTAAAAGTATCTGTAAAACAGGGATTTCTCGGTCACATGTTTGCGGTGTTTCAGACTACCCAGATTCCGGGTCAACTCCCGGTCACCGACGAGACGCACAACTCTCTTCTGAATGGAATCCAGTAGCTTTAGGCTGGCGTGGCTCCCCAGATGTGTGAGCAATATTCTAAGCATGGTCTTATTTGCGCTTTGTAGAGCAAGAGCAACTGCTGCGGTGTATAAATTTTTTGTCGCGAAATACCAATTTCTGGGAGGCTAATTTTGCGACGTTAGCAACGTGTTCATGCCAGGACATATTGCTGTTGACCGAGACCCCCAGTAGTCCGATTGAATGAAGATGAAGGAATGGTCGATCCTGCCATAATGATATCATTGTCCGCCGTATGGTAAACGTGGCTGCTTGGATGATTTTTCAATGTGCATTTGCATTCATTCATCGGAATAAAAGAGACACTCATTCGATTACACTATTCCTTTGTATGTATATATTCGTCAAATATTTCACTTCATACACATGGCCCTCCGCTCGCTCCGGGGGCGTAACCAAACAAACCTAACCCAAGACATGCCCAAATGAAGAAAAACAAACTAAAAAATATTTGTGTTTTCGACTGACAAATTTCAATTTTTTTTTTATTTCCTGCATGCCTTGGGTTAGATTGGGTTAGTTTTGTTTGGTTGCGCCCCCGAAGCGAGCGGAGGGTCATGCGTGAAGTGGAATATTAAATATAGTTAAATAGTAAACAAACACTGTTATTCCCCGTAAGAAAATGTGCAACTTTTGGAAACACTGTGCCAGGCCCCCGGTGTCGGTTACTAAAATTTCATTATTTTCACGTTACAATTTCAATATTTTCACGTTACACCTGGGAAAGCCGTAGTGGAAGTTTGCACTTCTAGGGCAATTAAGGCTCAAAACGCGGATATTTTTTCGGCTCAAATGTGGCGAATCCCCCGATTTTTTTGGCTTAAGCTACTCTATAGGACACCCCTTTTCTAGCGAAAAAAAAAGAAAATTAGCAAAATCGACACAACCTATATATCACCAGACCCTTAATTTGATGATATCTTCGAAGATTTTTAACCTTTCTTATATTTTTCTTGCATTTGGTGATTATTATAGGCGGTTAACTAATTTTTATATATTTCGGATAACTCTCTTAACGGAACTCTCTAAATTAAAATTTTTATTACAAAACAATTCCGAACGTTCTATAAAGAGCGTTTTGGAAAATACTTGCTTCAATATCGTCGATCGATGACGATGCAAAACCTTCGGGAAACGAACTCTACTTATTACTACAACATATTTATATAATACATACAACAAATATCATAGAATACTATCCTTATTATAAAAATGAGATATTATTATATGACATATTTTGTACTATAAGACTGTAATATAAAAAAAACTGTAATTAATTTTAACGTCTTAAACTAATCAATATTATCAATAATAATATGGTAAGAATAACCTCGTGCGCCTATGGGAAGGCAAGATTTTTTACTTGCTAGTCCTCTACCCCCTTCAGTCGTCGTTAAGGTTCACTCGCTTGGCGGACTATACATTGCTTTAGTTTAAGAGTTTTGTTTATGTCGTATTCTTCAAGGTCGAAACTTGCCTCGACTGATATTGTTCATATCGTAGCGCTGACTACGTACATTCATTCAATGTTTATATTTTGTGTATTTATGAGCTTCTAGTTATTTTCAAGTAAAGTAACTTATTAAAATATTCATATAATGCTAAAGCTTTTTGCTTTATTTACAAAATGACTTTAGAACTAGCCCTATGGTAAATTTAGTGCCTAAGAGCACATCTCTTTTTGTTTATGAAATCGACCAAGATCGAATCTGAAACAATTATCATATTATTGTATGTTAATATCACAGAATATTAATATCGTTTAATATGAGGATGAATCTAAATAATCAATTTATATTTGTAGAAACATAATAGGAAAATCCAATATTACAAAGATTAACTGACCAAATGTCGGCATTACTGTTACATATTAATAAGCTTTCCGTATTTCCCTGCAAAGCTCCTGAGAATCATTTGCTGAGCCACAGAGGCTTGCAGAGCATAGTCTGAGAGTTGCTGAAAAAAACGCTTTTACGCAACTCTTTTACAAAATTTTAATTTCAGCAACATGAGGACATCCACTTGCCTAGACCATTGCTCAAATTATAGACGCTACTTATTTTTTAACATTCCTATTTTAGTGAAGAAAGCTAACCTAAAAGTAATTAAAAATTAATTAAGGCAATCCTATCTTCACATAATCGAATTTATATAGCGAGCTTACAGCCCCATCACAAAAAAATACTTTTGCTCCTGAAAATAAATACATATAATGTATTATTTTAGGGATTTTAATTGATCACATGCTCTTCTAACACTGGGCAGAAAATAGGCAATATTCAAAAACATTAAATCAAGATTCAAATTCCTCAGTGCAGTGCAATTTTAGATACATAAGTATGAAAATAATTTTTGTTCATGTAATAGGGAACTTGACCATTTTTTTTATTTCTTTAATATATTTGCCTACCTATAGAGACAGCACACACCAAATATCGGCCCTCAAATCGCAATATTTAATTTGCAATAAACAGTTAAAGTTGTGACCGCAAGCTACTCATTTTAAACGACACGTGACGTCACACCGCTCGTTCGATCGGAAAGCAGTCATTGACATATTATCTTAAAATGTCATTGAAGGCAGTATGGCATCGGCAGCCACAAGTATTAAAATATTTACTTTTATTACTGCTTGTCGTTGAATTGCCAGGGTGTTTGTTATAATTTGTGTTGATTTGTACTTTAATCTGTGCTTTAATATTAATAATAATAATGGAAGCTAAGACGTTCCCTGCTCTGCCGTCCGTCAGGCGCGATGACAAACGAGCTACTTGACGTCACAACCGGTCCCAACCAAGAATGGCGCGTTACAAGAATAATTTGAATTATGCAGTTTTCATTTGCTTATATTTATTATCCAAAATTAAAAAAATAGTTTTTTTGCGAACTGGGGTTCTTTTAATAGTATTAAATTATGTTTGTGAGTAATATTTTTCAAATTTAATTTTTATGCAAGTTCCCCATTGTGCTGCTCATTGGAAATGAAAATTAGTTCAGCAGTTATGTTTTATAGTGGATATAAAAAGATAAACTATTTCGACAACATGGAATAAATATAATAGATTATAAATCCATTTGATCCTAATTTACCTTGGTTGATTAATCCCGATTACTCGTTGATAAGTTTACGAATGTGTCTTTGGTAAAAAGAATATTACAAATGTTATTTTTAAATATTTATGTTAACATTAAAATTTCAGAACGGAACAGCAAAACTAAACTTAGGAAACCAAACAAAAATTATATCAAAATAATTTGCAATAATTATCAGTGAAATTACACTTTTGTATACAACAGTCTACTAGGTTTTGATTTTCATGGTGGACTATGTGCAACAAATTGACCGAGGGTATAGAAGTTGAAAATAAATTTTGATTTTCGACTTCTCTAGCTGGACTAATTTTTTTCTACGATGTTAGAATGATATTCTGCATCAAGTAGGAGATAAGGATTGATGGACTACCCATGCGAGTACCTAGTTCACTTAATTAATTACTGTTCTCCTAACGTAGAAACAGTAGAGGACCGATGAGAATAGTTTGTTACTTTATGATTCTTAATATCCAACATATTTCTCTGCTGAAATTTTGGTCTATTGAGAGGGGTTGTTGGCCCCCAGAGGAATATTTTAAAACCATAGATCTTTTTGCCAGTTGGTGTGAGATATAAGGAACAAACACAATTCAAATTGCCTCGGCTTTGATTGTTTCACACAAATTAAGGTATTCGTATGTTATTAAAAATAAAATAATGTAAATCTCTAAATGAAACAAAACTTTTTTCTACCAGTCGGCAAAAGTTGTCTTTTAATTAAGAATGTGGCCAAAGACATGTAAATTGTCTTTGGTGTGGCCCATATCAATTCAAGTACTTCAATTATTGATGATGAGCCACATTCTTAGTTAAAATACAACTTAATTTGTTGTAATAGATAGTTACTCTTAAAAATCATTTAATATTTATTGCATGCTGAAATTATTTAAACTTTTTTCCTTTAAGTATCACAAGGAATTATTACAATTTCAAGTTTTGGACACTGCCTATTTGAATATTTTCTATTTTTTGCTAACGTATACTTTATTACATTCATTATTGCATAGATACCTTCTACCAGCAATATTTTATTTTGGCATCGATGCAAAACATCGTTAAAAACATCTCTAGACGTTTTCTCGTCTACAAACGTGACGTCAAGTTCAATGAGTAAAATTGGTCACAATATAATACATTAGTCCTTTCCTAATAAGATAATTAAAATATACTTACAAAACGAAAGATCATAGTCGGCAGTTACTGTCTGCAAGTAGCTACTATCAGAGCTCCAGTCCATCTGCATTAACGGTTGAGAGCCTCTAATTTTGTTTGACTTCTTGTAAGAGAATCCATCCCTACTAACTCTAAAAAGGTAAATACTTCCGTTTTGTGAAGCAATTGCTATTAAGTCTCCACCTGAAATAGAAAAAAATATGTTATATACAAATTAATAGATGTCTAATATACATATACTAAATCACATTTTTGCACCATAATACCAAAAGACAATCACAGGTCGACAAAATTTTACTAACACAAAGCAGAGCTTTATTTTTAAAATGGAAATACCCTTTTAATAATAGGAAAAATATTTCTAAAGCCCTAACACGTACCACTCAATAAGACCCTTTTACATTTGCAGGTAGTCGAGCGGGAAGTCAATGTAATGAGGGGACGGTTACAAAGGATGCATTTTATAACAGGAAAAGTACCTGAACTGTGTTGTTTACAATAGTAGACATAAAATTAAGATTAGAAATCAGTCTTCTGTTGAGTTTCGCAGTGAGAGGTTCTCTGTGTGTAGATAAGAAAGTGTTTTAAGAACGGGAATGTCGAGGCTAAACGCGCCGCAGTTGCAAAATCTCTCCTGACAAATTTTGTTATATTTGTGGAGAATTTATGGTGAAATCACAAGCTAGGCAATTTTCTGAAAGTGTTAAAAAGCCTACTTGCTATATTTTGGTGTTTTAATTGGAGATCAAGACAAGCAGTGGACTCCCCATGTGTGCTGTTTTAGTTGTAGCGTATCATTGGTGCAGTGGATAAATGGGAAGAGAAAAAGCATGCCTTTTGCAGTCCCTATGGTATGGCAAGAACCCACTAATCATTTAGACGATTGCTATTTTTGCCTGACAAAGACTGAAGGTTATTCCAAAAAGGGAAAGCATTTAAATATATGAGAGCGGGTTTTTTGAATGACACCGTACACCTGATACACGTAAAATCGACGGCATTTAACGCCAGCTGCGATAAAAGAGCCATAAAGCAAATGCATCATATCACGTCAGTGTCCACCGAAATACTTTACGCTTTGCGGCATATGCCGCTAATGCCGATATATTAACCTTAGGGAAAAACAGATACCCTTTAACGTGTCAAGAAAATTGTACACCTTTTATTCCTAATTCAACCTTTAAAACTTGAATAATGATATTCATGTCCTTAGCCGAATTCATTGGCAAATCGAAACAATTAACTAAATAATTTTATTTGAAATATAAACAATGCAAATTTGAAACGTTCGATAATAAAGATCAGACGTCTCATATATAAACCTTAAAGAACATGTATGTAAAAATTTTGAGACTCGGTTAAAGAAGGACAAGAATATATTAAAAAATTCCATTTGAGTGGGTTTTAATATATTAAAGATTCTAAATTTACATTATTTCTCCTGATATGGAAGTAACATGAACAATTTGCATTTTATGCATTCGAGTTAACTCACTCTGCAAGTTAAGAAAAAATTAATGCAACTATCAGAATTAAAGGTTTTACGCTGCAGTGCGTTGATATTTCAAAGTTACAACCACTATTATAAGAAACTTGTCTTGAAATAAGATTTTCTTGGACGCATTATATAAAAATAGAGAGAACAGTAATATTAATAAACTTTCAACTTTTTGACTTTTTCAATATACATTATTTATTACGATACCAGTTTTCTATGCTAAACAAACTTCAAACTATTCTTTGTCCTTCTTCATCTTCTTTTACTACAGGAATGCGAATATCGCCATGTTTCAGTTTTACTGAAGAATAAAATTGTCTGCAAAGTGGACAATATGAATTATTTAATGTTCAAAGCATTAAACATAGAAAACAAAATTTATGACAAAAAAAATTTGGTATAACAATAGCTTCTTTCTTCATATTTTCTAAGCAAATGTAGCAGGTTTCTTCCAGAATAACATTTTTAGGCGTTTTATTACTTGCTTTTTTATCTTTTGCCTTTGCGCAATTTTAGTAGGAGAATTTCCTTGATTCATTTTTGGTTTAAGTTAAATATTGCAAGCGTAATACTGATATATTCGAATATACCATGCTTTTATTCAGTCAAATAGAAGTGGGGGTAAAACAGTGCAATGAAATGGGAAATAAAATAAATAAATTAATATGAATTTATATTTGTGCAGTAATTTTACACTAGCTAATGCACAATGCCATGGATTGATAT
Organism: Pissodes strobi; assembly: GCA_016904865.1. Lineage (NCBI taxonomy): Eukaryota > Metazoa > Arthropoda > Insecta > Coleoptera > Curculionidae > Pissodes > Pissodes strobi. Next base: position 46,009 of record MU186615.1, on the reverse strand, counting down.
TTTTATGAAAATAACACTCTGGTATACATTAATATTATTAACAACCTTTTCGCCTAAAAACATTTTCAAGAAATTGGCTTTTTCGTTACCCTTTTACCCTTTAGGATTTTCGTAGGGTTGAATCATTTTGTGTAAAATATCTTCAATTTCATTCGAGTCTATATTTCCACCATCCTACTCAATTCCATGATAATCTTGAGACCAAGTTACAACCTTAGTATCTTCAGCAGATAAATTATTTCTTTTAAAATGTGATTTAAATAGGAAAGCAGAACATCGAACGCCGTCAAAAACCAAAATTTCTTTGGGGATATATCCAAAGGAGCGTATAAATCCTTGAATATCAATAAAAATATGTGATCCGCTATCATTGATAGCTGCTAACTAACTGATGGTTAAAATGTATTTTTTCTACTTTTACTCAATATACCAATACCAATGTTGTATCCCCTATGATAGGAGTACCTTCCCACAACTCTCTCCGTTTTCTGTTATTTAAGCAGGCATGAAAACACTAACAGACATTCAGTTTGCAACAATCGCCTAAATATATCTTTAAAATATATCAAGAAAACTATTACGATCAATGATCAACTAACCAAGTTAGTGCATCGAGTATATCAACAACAGTGGATCAACAAATCAAGATGATTGAACAGCTTTGCAAGAAACATAAGGGAAATGTACTCAACGAATCAGTATATTACATAAATAGATCAAAGTCGAAATGCGTTAGCGTTGGGTTTTCCTTGGAGTGAAATTATGAGCCTGTGATCAAGCTGAGCGGATACAAAAAAATCAAAATACTATTTTTAATGAAGATCAATGGATTTCATTCCTCAACGATCAAGGAATTATGATGAGTTTCATTCACTCCAACAGGGGATGACAACCAATGCAAGGAAATGGTTATGATCTTTATTTTGTGTTTATCGGTGACTCGAGGATAATCAAAGTTACACAAGATGACCTTCGTCGTTATTTCACCTTCGAAGAATATTAATAGGGCAAATATTTATTGTGTGCTGAAGCTTTAAAATTTATATCCTAATTGTCTTATAAAGGATGTTGAAACGTTAGCATGAAACCAGTTTTTAAACAGTTTTGTTGAAAAATAAAAGTATTTTAATAAACTTGCAATATTTTCTTTCCCCACTACTACCAGAATTTAGTATTTAATAACTTCAAGTGAGAATAATTTAGTTGGTTTCAAGATGTGGTTAGCGTACGTGCAAGAAATGCCCGTATACAATTTATTATCAGCGGTAGAGAACTTAGCACAACATTTGAGAAATTTAGAGTTTGATGATGTATTTCGATGATATTACGGGGTATCTCACTTACGAGTTAAGATAGAGAGTTGCGGCTTTCCTAATAATGTCCTACTTTTTTGTGAAAAGAACGATGGTATAAACAAAATTTTCATAGCCCGCTTCGTTTCTGAGGTACAGGGCGAAATTGAAAATAATGCATTTTGGGACCCCCTCGTATCTCAGTTATCCTTTAACATATCGCAAAGCAAACACTTGCGCTTATACAGCTTTTTACGTAGAATCCAGTGGCGTAGTTAGGTTTTTGCTATGAGCTATCAATTTTTAGCTATAAATCAAACTTGTATTTTGAATGGATGACCATATTTTTCATTCGTTTGATTGGAAATTGTATAAGCTTTACAAAAATATATAATACATGATCTATATTTTAAATAATGAGCCTTAAATTCATAATTTCACAAAATGTATCTCTATACGACACTCTTGATAAGTATAGTATAAGCATTACTTTTTAAACAACGGTATAAGTATGAGTAGGCAGAGAATGATATAATTTTTTATTGGCAATACCTCTAACTTACAAAATTTATATTTTTTGTGTAATATTGTATTTTTTACGATGGCTGAAAATGAAAATTATTAATAATTTGAAAAATATGACATATCAGGCCTCTACTAAAAACGTATAATGAAGAAAATCACGATAGGGACGGAGGCAACGTTCCCTGTTCTACCAATTTTTTCTTTATTCCGGAGAACATTAAAAAATCAGGTTGCCTTCTTTCGGGATAACTATAAATTAAAATGATACTTAAAAAAATAAACCCAAATAAGTCAAAAGGTAAATAAATATTCAAACAAACCTATTGAAATATAGCTGAGAAGCTTGTAACAGTTCGATTTTGGCAATGACAAATATTTTTAAAATTTCATTTATATGCCACATTTAGGGAAAAAAGATGCTGTATTTTGTACTTATCGGTTTATTAATTCTAAATTTATTGATTTGATTTGCTAACAATTCGCTTGAAATTGCCGCTTTTCTTAATATAAATTAACTATATTCTAAGTATAGGTTAAGGATATATTCGTATTAGCATTTATAACACGTTGTGACTATTTATTTTAGTTGATAGGCGATGCACATTATTATTAGAATAGCTTATTTATATTACATTACCGTAGAACGGTCAACGAACCGATTCATATATTTTTTAAGAATTCTGTTAGTGAAGCCTGCAAATACGTTGTATTTGACACGTCGATCTATATTTAAATTTTGTTGGCATATTTTATAACTCTTTGGTTGCTGAACACCAATTACCGGCCGCCATTTCTGAAGATCGTTAGATCGTTTTTGGACCTCTGCTTTAAATATACTTATCGCTTTATACGGCAGACTGTAGTTTTTGTAAGGTTCGTTCCAAATAATAGGGATGGGCTATCCATCCGTGTTTGTCGCTCTCGATTTAGATTTTTAAAGGTTTATCATTCTCGTAAGAGTATTTCCTAGCATTTCTTGAAAAATGTAATTTTAGCTCACTATTCGCGGCTTCCGCCGCCGTTTATCATCCTAATAAACGAGAATTCAGGCGTTTATTTTCTTGGAATTATTCCCCGTATTGAAATCGCTTGGCTTGTTTCAGTCCATCCCTACTTCTTAATCGGACGTAAGCAAAGGC